>SWDT01000068.1:0-152951 GCA_009193035.1 Halicephalobus mephisto | reverse complement strand
TGAGATAAACAGGCTTAATTGCTAATAGTAGGAACCAACAGTTTTCTGCCCAACAATGTTCAGCCCAATCGAACTACACCTTTTTACTACACCTCTATTCCCTCCCTGAAACAAAAAACTGGAAGCATGGAACGATGATTGTTTACACTCACACAGACGTCCCTTCTGAATTTCTCTTCAATTACTCCCGTCACTGTCCGATGGTCGAACTCAGAAAATTTGACTACAGTAACCTCCCTAAGCACATCTATAGCAATCTCATGCATTATTCTTGGAAGCCTATATTGATTCACAGATTTATGAAAGAGTTCGACCGTTTTCTTTACATTGATACTTCTATTGTATTTCAGAAAAAAGCTAAAAATACCATAAAGGTATGTTGTACTTATTTAAACGTTTATTTGACAAATCAATGGTTTTTAGTCATTGTTTGACTCAATGAATGAATTTCCATGTGGAATAAGACAACTAAAAATTACGGGACATTCGGTATTCAGTGCTACTGATCCCCAAATGTTGCAGTATTACAATATGTCAGTAAAAGCAGTAAGAAATTAATTGGTACTTTGTCAACTATAACTTAACTGTTTCCAGGCACAGGAAGTGAAAATGATAGCTAGTGGTCTTTTCATTGTTTCAAAAACAGAAGAATCTCAGCAAATTATCGATGCATGGGCAGATTGTGCCATGATTAATGGTTGTATGGCTCCTCCGGGATCTGAGCACGACTGTAAAGGAAAGTGGCAAAATACGAAATACGCAGGTTGCCATCGATACGATCAGTCTGCTCTGCATATTCTTCTTTACAAATGTAACCCTCAATTGCAAAAGGTATATAGAACAACAGATCTAGTCAAAGTTTGTCGTAGAAACCGTTGTTGGTAATGATTATGTATTTAGAAATGAGCAAGTTATATACCTTTTCACTATAGTTAATGTTATTCGGTGTATTAACTGAGCTATGGGTTTCTCCAGTACGATGCTAAAGATATTTTTAATTTTATTTTTCATTCAATAAACCGAACTAAATCCTGAAGTGTTATATCGTTGAGTTCAGAATCCCACAAGCTACAAAATCAAAAATCATAGACAAGCTTCCGTATATGAAAAAAATTTTCAAAATAAGTGCTTCTTTTTATCAAAGTTTAAACTTAAAGTTCGAAGTTAAAATTTCCGTGTTAACTAGCGTTTATGCATTTTTTTCATTTAAAGAATGTTTTATCTAAATTGATAGTTGAAACTTGGCTAGATTGTTTTCAATTCGAACATGATTCATAAATTGCATTCTAACACGAAATTTCGACCTCGAACCTTGATTATCAACTTTGATAATAGGAAACACATTTCTTAAGCGATCGTAAACCAGATAGTCTGCATCGTTAGAATTATTTGAAAAGTGTTCTAATGGATCATTTGAAGATTAAAAACGATTTTGAAAGCTGAAACCATAGTTCATCAAAGGTGCGATGTGCAGTTCACAATTCATCGAATCGTTCTTCAAAGCACTTGACAATATATGACTAGATTACGGTTAACCTGTGCCTGAGGTCTGCTTTTGGTGCTCAGCTTGTTCTCCACTGCCCACATGTATTCAGATAATTTGTTCATGTTAATTCCTCACGACTCTGCAGTCAATCTTCGATGGTTCTTGTTTTTTTGTATATCTTTAAGGTCTATTGTACTTGACTATTTTGATATAAAGTTGTTAGTTCATCAGATCCGACAACCTAGCTCCTCGACCAGGAATCCAACTCAGGTTTCGTGGTTGCTAGTCATGTGTACTGCCGAGGAATGAAGTTCACAAAGTTCTCAATACTCATAAAAAAATTCGTAAATCCTTAATAATTTTTCATTAAAAAAACATTTCAAAATTTAACCTGTTTCACCGCAAGATTTTTCTATAGCGAAATCTAATCCTCACCTCAAATCTGGGGAATTAAATCAAAGTGAAAATTTAAATTCGGAGATTTACTAAACGAAAAATTCATTGTCGGATGGATATTGGGCGTTCATGCCAATAAATCGAAAAATAACTATGTAAAGAAAGAACGAGAAAGTGATAAATGCAGGTATTTTTCAGCAGAGAGAGTGATGAGCATTCTCTCTGATGGTCGACGGATTAATTGTGTCTTTTCTCTCATAGTTCTTGCGCTCTCTTTCCGTTATTCTTTCTCATTCAAATTCTTCTCAGCAGCCGGTATTCATCTAACAAAACTTTCGTATTTTTCATAAGATTCCAAATTAAAACATTCTCTTCGGTTTAATTACCCAAGTTTGAGGTAAACATTGAATTCCGCTCAAGATCTCTTGTGGCGAGGATGATCTAAATTTTGGAGTTCTTTCTTGATGAAAGATTATAAATGAAGTTTAAAGGTCTATTAAACAAATATATCAGTGTTGCGTTTAATATTTTTACACAGGATTTTAGATTTACAATTTTCGAAAAGTTCAATCAGATTAAACTATAATATCAATAATAAAGAGAAATTTTGCTCAATAATATATTCAATTTTAATTTCACTAACAGATCGGGTAATAAGATGACTACGATCATTTCAAAGATAATGAAAGAGAAAGCTAGTCTGTTTTTCTTTTCCAAGTATAGAATCTGCTCTCATTTCACTTATTAGCATGGAGAAGGTTTTTTAAACACTTGTAAAATTCTTATAAGTTTGGCATGGTGTTGTCGGTGTTCTGAAACAATAAGACGTTGAATTTCACTAATGTTTAGATAAAAAAGCAGAAGAATATTGGGAATCTTTACCAGAAGAATAAGAACATATATAATTTATATATAAGGTAGTCCAAAAAATAATGTCGCTTTTTTGCATGCGCAGGTATGATTAAGTACAATTCATGGCATATGTGCCAGAATCCCATGAAACTTTGTGATTTTCAACTTCAAGTATCCAGCTGTGTACTACTTCAGCGTCATTGCGACTTCTTTTTCCTCCGCTACGTTATGAGCTTTTGAAGTCAACACGGAGAAACGTGATTTTCGTGCGATTTTCTTTTATGAGTTCAAAAATGGAACCAGTGCTGCTGAAACAGCACGAAAACTTACCAGGGCTTTCCGGCGACAACGAACTCACCAACGGACTGTACAAAGATGGTATAGTCGATTCCGAAGTGGAATCAGAAGCTTCCAAAGTAGGCGAGGGAGTGGCCGACCTTTTTCTGTTGATGACGATCTTCTGAAGGTAATGGTGGAAGATGACCCTCGGGTCACTGTTCGAGAACTCGCAGAAGGAATGGATGTAAACCACAGTTCCATCAATAACCATCTCAAGATTATCGCGAAGACGAAAAAGATGGATCAATGGATTCCACACGAATTAACTGCAACTAATCAAAATCGCCGTTTCGACGTTTGCTCAGGACTCATTGTAAGGAATAAGAACGACCCTTTTTTGAGAGAATAATTACTGTAGACTAAAAGTGGATACTCTATGATAACCGGAGAAGGTCAGCTCAATGGCTGAACTTCAATGAACCTGCCAAGATGTTCCCCAAGCCCAAAACTCATCAGAAGGTTATGGTAACGGTTTGGTGGAATTGCAGAGGCATGATCCACTACAGCTTCATGAAAGTCGGTGATGGTATTACTGGAGAGACTTACTGCAATGATGTTGACATCATGTGTAAGAAATTAAAGAAATTGTGGCCAGCACTAGTGAATAGACATGACCTTTTTTTGTTACAGGACAACGCTCGTCCTCACGTTTCCAAGATCACGACGAAGAAACTGAGTGAGCTGAACATTTAAGCTCTGCCCCATCCTCCTTACTCTCCAGACTTGGCTCCAGCGGATTTCCACTTCTTCAAACATTTAGATAACTTCCTACGTGAGAGAACCTTCAAGAATCTGGACGCTGCTGAAGACGCCCTCAAAGAATTCATCACTTCCAGAACCCCCAATTTCTACCGTGATGGAATTCTGAAGCTTCCAGTGCGTTGGTAGAAGTGTATTGATGCTGATGGATTTTACTTGGAGTAAAAAGAATCGGTTTTAAGTGCGCAATAAAGATTTAAAGTTTGCTATGAAAAAGCGACATTCTTTTTTGGACGACCTAATAATAATCTAAAACAACAACCGAGAGTCTCGCTTGTGTTTTACATTACTCTATGTTTCCTGATATTCAAGCTCTTTTTCTAGTCTAGTTCTTGTCCCAAAAACTGACATTATCTGAGATTTCAATATTGAAATCAATCTCCAATAATGTTCAGAAGCAACAATTTTTTGGGTTGTGACATTGTTACTTCTTAATAACAGCTGTTCATTTTTTTCTTCTTAATTCACGATGATTTTATAGCTGTCTTTTAAATCAATATTTTTCTTCTTTACCTAAGATATGAAGTTAATTCAACTAAACACACCATGTGAGATTTTATTCATTGATTGCAATGATAAAATGTCTACTTTTCTTTACTGAAGCTAAATTTAGTATAGAAATAATCTTCAAATAATTACAGCTAATCGATAATCCTATATGATCTGTAATGGAAAATACTTTTTATTGAATTTTAGCTCGTGCATGTTTTACTACTTTCCATCAAAATGATCGCATAATAAAAAAAAGTCTAAAAAATTAAATTGAAGTTTCAAGACATTTTGTGATTTATCTCTTGGAGAGCATCCCTTTTTAATTTTTCCTACTTAATGTAAAATTCGGTGAGGATTCAGAAATTAATTTTAACTTTTGTTCCGCAAGAGAGGTAAAAAGAGAAAACTTTAAAAACGCCGATTTCCGAAGTAGTTTTTTAATTCTAATTTCTTCAAATTTCATTCAAATAGACATATCATTAGACTTAAAATTAAATTGCGAGTCGATTTATATGTAACATGCCGGAATTGAACGTTTCATAGTGTCGAAAGCCACTTTAGAAGCGTTGACCTCGATATTTTGTACTCACGCTTTTGTAGTATAAGTGAGGGTTAGTAAGATAAGTAGTAAGAGGGGATGTCGGTGGAGTGACATCTTGGGAGCTCCTTGATCAGGCGGAAAACTGTTGGTTCCTACTATTAGCAATTACTCTTGTTTATCTCAACATAAACATAGAACAAAGAGAGGAAAGGTCCTCGTTTGACTGAAGTCAAACTCGGACCAATCTGAAGCTGGAATTTCTCAAAGACTGGCTCTCTAACACTTTAGTCTCACTTCACAGGCGTCGGCTGACTGGGCGGAGTTTTGGGCATTATGTCTAGGCCGTTCCAGTTTAACTCCGATCTTTATGCCTACATGTTTAGGCCGTTCCAGTTTAACTCCGTTCTTTATGCCTACACTTTCACACGATTCTATAAACAAAAAATAACAAGCCCCCGAGATTTGCCGTTTTACTCTCGATTCTTTCAAAACACGTGTTATGTATAATAGAAACTAATGATTGCAGAGAAGATTATACAGTATGGAAATTTCTCAAAAGTAATAAATTATAAGAAATACAAACAGTGATAGCATATCTGATTGTCAATACACTACATATATATTCAATACTATAATTTCTAGTTTAAAGTCACAATTAGTCTTTTGATAACCTTCATTTGCAACAGAAAATAATTTTACAAAGTATTTCTTGAACAATTATAGGATTCTTATATTATCATCATTTATTATTCGAAACACCTTCCAGTATAAAATTCGAATTCCAATTGTAAAAAAATTTATTTTCTATAATATTCCTCTTAAAGCATTTTTTAATAACGGCAACATACGATCAGCCCCAATTTCTGTTAAATGAGAAATATCGCAGTATCGAGACAAACCAGAAGGTTCAACTATAGGACATTTCATCTTGTCACAGAATAAATCAAAAGTGGGGATTACCAGACACTTTTTACAATCAGAAATTGCTGTCTGAATTCTAGTCCAAGCAGGAGTAAGATTCTTTTCAACAATATTCCTTGGGAAAGCAAATGAATCTAAAGAGGTCAAGGAGTGATTAAAGTTAAGAACTCTAGCAATATCTCTAGCTCCTTTGAAGGTGGAATTAAGAACAGCAGGAGAAGGCTCGAAAAAGATAATTTTGTTTGTGTATTTTTCATATTCCGAGATCTCTTCCTTAAGTTTAAGAATTGTGCTGTCGTTCCGGAGAGAGGCAATTCCTTTGATAGGAATGTTAAGCTTCGATATATGATTGTATCTAAAAAGGAGTTTCAGATTATAAACGTCATTGGAAGTATAACTACAGAAAAGAGAAAACTTAAGTTGGATTTTTAGAGCAACCAGTACACAAATAATGGGTTTTCTCATCGACATAGCTAACGTTTTTCATAAATAACAGAAGGTTGTATTACTTTTTAATTTTCCAAAATTCATAAATACATAACGATCCTTCCATTTATGCATTTCAGACATTTAGTATATAACGAAAATTTGATTATTGCCTTCTTCTAGTTATCTTAATAGAGTTTTATTAGGTTTCATAAACATCCTACCTTGCTACATGAATGATAACATCTGGTTTCATTTCTTTCACAAATGCTATATTTTTGCCAATCATGTCTTCACAATGCCATTTTGATTCCTCTATTTTATTCAAAGTATCAAACATAGTACAGGCTGCCCTGCTAATTAAACCCATATTCTTCACGTTGTGGAATTCTTTTAATCCTTTTACTGCTGTCACAGAGAATCTACTCGCGAAACTGTTTCCTAATAAAACTACAGTTTTGGTTCCATTCTTATTCAAATCGACGATGCAGTTGTGGCTCCATGCTTTGTGATATTTAAATTGCGGAACGATCTTGGATACTGTAAGATCATTGTAGCAATTTCGAATAGGGAGTTTGGAACAGGAAGCTCCCCAATTCGTATTTACTTTGATAATTTGATTTATAGATAAATTAGCACCAGGATCTTCGGATAGTTCCACTTTTTGTTCAAATAGATTAAAGCTCAACAAAAACGAATTGAAACATAGGATGAGAATGATCCCAAAAATGGTTCCAGTTTGAAGAAAAACAGTTAATGAAGTTTTGATCGGAATGGTCTTATCTAGAAATTCATAGAGCAATACTGTTCCTATTATACAGATTATAACAATAAAAATAAATCCAGAAGTGGTGGAATCAGCGTTTGCATACCGTTCAAAGACAATAACCGGCCAGTGAACAAGATAAAAACTGTACGAAATGTCCCCTAGATAGGTTAGAAACACATCAAGAACAGTAGGAATTGGTAACTGTTCGTAATGCCCGGCATAAACAATAACTCCACCCAGGATTGTTGCGAAAAACCTCACAGTGAATTTGTAATTGATTAGTGTCGATATCTCAGGCATAGTGGACAGGAAAATTAACAACAACGAAGCTCTAACGAACATGTTTCTATATCTCCCACTGGAAAATATTGTAGAATCCATTACAGCTTCGTTTTCCTTGGCCATGAGAAAAACGACAGTTCCAATGAGGAACTGCCAGAGACGACAAAAGAGGAGTTCGAATTCCATGGTGGTTCCTCTCACAGTCCATTGAAGGAAGAGAGAAGAGAATAGTATTAAGAGAACAAATTGCATTCTGTAGGTTCTATGAACGATGAAATAGAGAAGCGGAGCAATCAAGTAATATTGAACTTCTACAGAGAGCGACCATGTGTGAAGAAGGAACTTGAATTCAGATGTCTGGAAATGTAATGTTAGCAGTTGTTGATTGCTATTCATTTAATAATGTATAAAATTTTAAAATTTAGTTTAACTTTACTTTTGAAGTTTTTTCAATTCACTTACCATTTTGAAATAACTCTCCTTTTCTAACATTGGCGGTAAGTTCGAAACAAAAAAAGACGACCATATTGCATCATTAATTAGGAATCCATAATCCATATCGAGTAGAATAAATTTCCCAGCAATTATTGTTATTAAAATAAGCACAAAATATGCTGGAAATAGCCTCTTCACTCTTTTCGAATAGAAGTTCATCGCTGTGTTGATGAAGGAATGCTGCTTCGGGTTATACAGTATCTTCGTCATCAAATACCCACTAATAACGAAAAAGACATCCACTCCTAAGTATCCTTGGCCACAGTAGTCAGGAACCAAGTGGAAAATGAATACTGTAGAGATTGCCAGTGCTCGAAGCCATTGGATATCTTTTCGCTTTGAGAGAGAATGCATTCTAAAACATTCTAATCAATGAAATTCTTAAATGCCGATTAACATCATAATTTAGGTTTAGAAAGAGAGAATAAAAAGAATCCATTCTTTTTGGGTGTTGTTCTTACATAAATTAGGATAACAAATGATATGCATAGAAAACTCAGTCAAAAGAAAAGAGTATTTTAATTTCAATATAATCCGTTTCTTCCAACTACCCTTTAAATTGTAAGAGATACATGCTTTCTTTGAATGACTAATATAAATAATTAATTTTGGTTTTTGCGAAAAACTTTGTCAAAGAAAATCACTAATAGAAAATAAGCTTCAATTTTGCAGTATTATTATTGCTATAGTTCATAATTATATTTTAAAAATTCTAATTCTTGCATTAACCGTCAAATACATATCTTATAAATGAAATTGCAATAGAAAGAGTTTACAGAACTATGTCTTTTTATCACAGCGGTTAATTTTTAACTAACGTGAACAAATTTTACTACGATATGCATTATTTTAAAAATGAGACTCTTTAAATACTATATTAAAAGAAGCTTTTTTCTTGACAGAATATCTTTCTCGTTCGTAAGAATATTATAACTCTCTACTGTATTGATTACACCTTACTTCTGCAAAGCAATTAGCACAAAGGAAGAAATATTCTTTCGATAAACTATTAATCGACCTTTTCGAATGTCAGTCGATGAAACAATGTCCCTAATTTTTACAAACTGTCAAATGGAATAAACTTCATGCTCTGTACTCAAGTAACATTGGCTATTTAAAAACAAGAACAATCTCAATTACAAATTAATCTATTTATCTTTAACATGAGATTATAGTTGACGTTATTGAACTTCAATTTACGGCAAATATAAATATTTAAAAAAATTTGATATAGTTTAATACAGTAGTAATTTTTCTGATTGAAAAATTTCTTTTTTAATTGAGATATACCGAATATGGTGGAGAACTTCTGTGTATGAAATAAAGGAGATATATGATAAGATTAGAATTAGTGAAAAGTGTGAATTAAAAAATGCTTCCAAATATTAGTATACCATAACTATCAAATAGTCTGCTAATGTAAAGAAACATTCGCTGTTTTTTTTTAAATTTTACGTTTGTATTTTTAAGTTATATAGATATTTTTTATATCAAATTTAGCCCTTAACATAATCCGGTAAAATTTAGTCTACGAAAAAAATTACAGCTTGTATTTTAATCCATTTGGCTTTTTTTAAATTTGATTTATTGATATTGTTCCTTGTTTAGTTTTAAAATTTCAATGCAATAGATTTTATAAGAAATGTACCTAACTCTAATTTCAATAAACAAAAATAATAGTTTTTGAAATTTAGAAGATTCTTCGATTACCATTCAGAGGCTTGATTGTAATCTACTCAGAATTTTATAAAGTTTAAAATTCGGGATCAAATGGTGTATATCATTCCATAATTCAGTTTAGTTTGAATATAAAGAATTAAACCGAAAATTTTTCGATATGCAGTTAGAAAAACAAAATATAATTAATAATATATTGGAAAAAATGTTAATTTCTTTGTTATAGCAAATAATTTACTCTCTACCATTTGATATGGGAATTATTCAATTATACTAACTCTGAGTGAAGTTATAACACTTTTTATACAGTATGAGCTAAAAAATAGACACAAATTTTCCTCAAAATCTAGATAAATTATTAAGTTTCTATTTTCAGGGACAATAGTGATTGAGATTATCTACATTTTAATTGTACGGTCATCTCTAAGAATTCCACTGCGAAAAATATTTCCTCTCCAATTGCACAGAGTGAATTAGCAAAAAAATCCCCCTGGAACATTTAGTGAAGATCATGGTTCAATTTTTCGAGACAAAGGGGTTAAAAATATTGGTATTTCATTTACGGCTCAAATTGAGTTAAATATCTTGGAACACGAATCTGTTTCCGGCACGAAACCATCCAAATTTTGTTTGTTTCTGAAGGTGAGTCAAGTGAGGCTCGAACATCCGCCATTACGTGATAGAGATTATTATTACTACTTAATTTTCTCTTATATTATTATTGTATCTATTCCCTACATTAATTTGTTGTTCCTCTAGATTTAAGCTATTTATATTGTACCGTAATTTTGCTGTACTAGAATAAATAAAAAGGATTATTCCCTCATCTAGCGATAGGATGGCGTGGACTATACTAAAGTCTATGACACCAGAAAACTATAAAAATTGTGAATAAATTGAGAAACCTAAAGATTTTATTTATAAGAAGCACATAGTAATAAAGATATTTGTAGAGAGAATGTGGTGTGTGAGGTCAGTGGTTAGACGGAAAACTACAGACTCATACTATGTGAATAATTCGAAGCAGTTTATCTTAACATAGGTATAGAACAAAGAGAGGAAAGTCCTCATTTGGCGAGAGTCAAACTTGAACCGTTTCGGAGATGGCTTTTTCACAGAACGACTCTTTTTGCACTTTGATCTTACTCCTTAGCATCAACTGACTGGGCGGAGCTTTGGATTTTCCGTCTAAACCGTTCATGGTTTAATTCTGTCCTTTGTGTCTACATTACAGTAATTTGTAAAGTGAACACGTCGCAAGCTGAAAAAGCAAAAAGGGTTTAGATTTCTAAAATAAGCAACTGGATAGAAATTTTTAAAATCCATCGCAGTTTTTAAATTTAATTTAGGATAAGAAAGAATTTCGAACGTACTTTCATATACCTTCTATTCAAGAACTGCACACCTTATGCGTACTTTTAATTTATTCAATGAGTAAAGTTGAATGATACATATGGTATTTGTCGGGAATGAAGGAGTTTAGAGTTATGAAATAACAAAAATTTTAAAAAAAGATTCTATTTTTGAGATTTCTATAAGAAATATGAGCTTTGATAATGAAGGAATGAAAAAAAGAAAGATCAACTGTAAGAATCGTTAGTAGTCACATGATTATAAGCGCTTTATATCGTTAATTTACAATTATTATCAGTAATCTCTTAATTTTGACAACGATGGAATGTTTACTAGATGTTCTATATATGTCACTCCATCTTTAAGGATATCTTTGGTTAATATATATTTCGACTATTAGTAACCACTTTAGCTGTAGCAGAGAAAGGTTGGTAAATTTGGAAAAGTTGTCTCAAATCAAGATTACTCAATTGAAACATTGGACTGTGCATCACTTCAATGGAGCACTAGTAGAGATGACAATGAGGACTCATCACAACTAAATCTTTTTGTGGTTACCTCAGTTTTAGGTTTTAGTCTGTATTTAGATCTGTGCTTGGATCTAAACTTAGACTAGGATGAATTAGATTCAATAGATTGAATCTAAGAGTAAATAAGCTAAATATGTTGAGTTAATATTTAATTAAGTGTAGCTCTTTTGATTCTTATTTCCAACAACTAAAAGTGATGTTTTTGTATTTAATTTAATGAGTAATGTTTAAATATGCCTATATCGAACTTCTTCGAAGCACAACGTTACAGAAGTATACTCATCACATATAGAGCATTTAAACTAAATTTCAAATTGACTACCACTAATTGCTCACAATTTTCTCCATTCATATAATGATAAAAAAGTTCAACAGTAAAGTTTTATTTCTGCAATACAATTGTATAATTTATTCACTCTTTGTCCTCTAAATCTCTTTCTATCATTCAATTTTCAAGATACATAATAAAGCAACTATTTCAGTAATATAAAACATTTCTTTATCATAATAAAATAAAGTAAATTTCTTTTTTCTCAGGTCTAATTTGTTTTTTTTAAATCTTACTTTTCAGATTAATTGTCTAAAGATAACAAAGTAAATAGAAACGAAACAGGAATATAGAGGAATCGTTTTTTAGATTTAAATCCAGTAAAAAATAGAGAATTACAGGTGTTACAAATATAATTTTGTTTACTTACTCCCAGTGTTTTCAAATAGACTTTTAAAACAATATCGATTACGCTCTAATTGTTAACATTTTGTAATCACAAATTTAGTGTTAAAGAAATTATTACTCACAAGGGAAGTTTATTTACTTGCAGTGGTCTTTTGAAGTGATATGTACACCATTTTATAGCTCTTCAAATGGATATTAAGAATTTTTTTCCGTTGAGCGCTCTACTAAAGTGAGATAACCGATGAAAATAACAAAGTTTTAATATATAACGCGTTTTGCAAGAAACTCGATAGAAATCGAAAGTAAAACGCGAAAGTTTATTATTTTTGATTGAAATCTTGCCCATAGGATTATATAGGAGCATTATTATGGACTTTTGAGGTTTGTAATTCTGAAGTGACTTCTGGAGTAAAATTTAGAATCTGCGCCATATAAAACACCCACACATTGGACCCCCACATGTTATATACCGGTTGACTCGGAGTTTAGTTTTGAATCTAATGGTATAAAGATTGTAATATTAGTATTAAATTTGAAAAACTTGTGATAGAACAAATTTCGTGCAAAGCAGTTTTCCTGAAGTTCCCTTCTTTCACTCCATTGATTTAATAAACAGAGACGACATATTCTGAATCATCATCAAATTCTACATTGGATATAAAAATATTAAGGAAAAAGAGATGGATCTTCCGAAGATAATAAGAAAATCTCCATTTTATGTTTTAAATTCTTTTTGCTTTAGAATTAATTGTGGAAAACCGTGAAACATATATCTCCTAAAATTTAATGATATGGTATTCCAAATTTCAGTTAATTTCAGTGTATGGAAAACTATTTTGAAAAGTGTTCAACAATGCTTCAAAAAATCATAACTTAGTTAATAAGAGACTTAGAGAGATATTAATACATCTATGATAAATAACACGTAAGATGCTGCCGAAAGATACGTGAACCATATTTTCTAGTTATTGTCAAGAGAAAATACGACAAATTTTCTTGTTATCCTCAACATTATCCATATCAAACGATATATATTCAGAGTGATATTTAAGAACCAAGTGCTTGATATATTCTTAAACAATGTCAATTAAATAAAATTATGATATTAGGTTGGTATCCTTCTTGTTTAATTTTTGAGAAAATGTTAAAAGTAGATTCAAAAATTATTAACATCAAGTCCTCATTCTTTTCCTACCGCATTTGTTTACGTGTATATTGACAATTTGCTGTAATATTTGTTTATTTTATTCCAGAAATAACTTGTTTAAATAGGTCAATAACATTTATGAAAAGCACAATTTTGATAAATAAATATTGTCGGATATTTGTTGAAAAATGATTTGAACAAGTGAAAGCTTTACATTTACTATAGGTAGTATGCACAATTTTTTTCTCAGGCAAATAAGGTTGACAGTGGCCAAATGAATATCCTGATTTAAGAGATGTATTCATCTGTATTCGTTTTTGAGATGATTTTGATGAGGGAAAATGTCGTTTTTTTAAAGCAATGTACATACACTAATTGCGATTTTTCTCTTTTTATAAACTAAATATTAACATGCACTGCATTTGTTTATGTTAAAATCGATAGATAAATGTTGGTAAATGCGATAATGATAAGTTTAAGGCGGATAATTACTACAAACTAATGATCTACTAGAAAAAAAGTCCTAATAAGCTCTTGCAATATAGCTATTAGACGGTTTGTGGATCATTACTCAGTCCTCCATAAGTTACATCGCTAAAGAATTTAAAAACATCATTTTTATGGGAGAATTATTATCATTTTTGAAAAGTTTACTGTAGAGTATCATAGAATTCAGATTAGTAACACGCAAAATTTAATTAAAGAAAACAACCAGTAATCGCCGAGAAATAATCATAACTATATATTTTGATTTATCAATGAAATATATTTTCTCCATACTCATTGTTATTGTAGAATTGAATAACCTCTAATATTTCTTCTTACCTTACTGTTACATTGATTTTAGTAAAATATAAATGTTTTTTATATAATTTGAATTAGTACATTGGAATACTTTCTTATTTGTAAAACAGATATTTTCTTTCTCCTAATTTGATGTCAACCGTAGAAGATTTTCAGATAAATCTAAAGCAATCCGAAAAGTTTGATGTTTAATTGTATAACTTTGAAAAATTTACTCATTTTGCCAAATTTTGTTCTTCTTGTAGTAAAAGGCGGATCGATAAGATGTTGTTATTAGACGGAAAACTGTTGGTTCCTACTATTAGCAATTAAGCTTGTTTATCTCAACATAAACATAGAACAAAGAGAGGAAAGGTCCTCGTTTGACCGAAGTCAAACTCGGACCAGTCTGAAGTTGGAATTTCTCAAAGACTGACTCTCTAACACTTTAGTCTCACTTCACAAGCGTCGGCTGACTGGGCGGAGCTTTGGGTATTTTGTCTAGGCCGTCTGCGGTTTAAGTCCGATCTTTGTGCCTACACTTTCTTTCTAACACTAATACCTATTGTAGGGAATATGACATGTTTCCTTAATTGGCTCATTCTGTATGACTGTTGACTCCTCGCCTTATTCGGGAAATCGAACAATATAAATTAACAATAACTCCTGATGGTTCAGTTTGATCATTCCTCTGCTTCAATTTCTGAACGCCTTTCTCTTATCGTAAAATAGTGCGCAAGCTGAGTCCTGAGCCACAGAAATTTTCGTGCAGAAAATTTTTTTGCTTTCTATGATACTAATAATTATTTTCAATTTATACAAATTAGCTCTTCAAAAAATTCATTAATAAAAAATATAGCATATCTCTATAATGCTATTATCATCATCATTTATGATCACATACAACAAAGTCGCAATAGTCATATAAAATAATTTTTGAGTGAATCAGGTAAAACCAAGAGTTTAGAAAATAAAAAGGAAAAAATTCTTCTTTAAATTTTTAGCTCTATTTTTTATTCTATAATCGTGTAAAGGTACAATTCTAAGATACTAAGATTTGTACTCTTAAAGTGTCAACTATTACACGATGTATCAACTTTGTATACAGTGTTAAAAAAGTTAAATCTTGTTTTCTTTATTAGTAACAGTATTCATTAAGAGCCACCGATTAGCATTTATTTAAGGTTGTAATTTGCCCGAGCAAATTGAAAAATGGGCAAGTTGCAGACAATTTGAATAAATTGAAAAATTTAAGTTTGTCAAACTTTCTTGTTTAATAATGGTCAAATAAAGTAATAATACTTAACAATCATCAATAATGATCTCATTGTCGTCTTCTTTCACCATAATTTCCTTATAAAGTTCATTTGTTTCGCACTGAAAATCAATTTTGAAGAGATCTGGGTGCTCCAAGATAAAGTTTTGCTTGATATATGTGAGCTTTGTGTGATATGGAATTTCTGTCCCAAACTAACAATTATAATTTAAAAATGATATATAATATATTTTGCAAGAAAATCGAAGACTGGACTTTTGAAGTGGCTTTCGAAACGGAATTTAGAATCCGCGCCGTCTGAAACACTCACACGTTGAACACCTATGTGTTATATACTATTCAACTCAGAATTAAATTTCATGTCGATCGATATATAATATGTGAAGATCCAATGTAGTTAAATGGTGGAGTTCGGTTGGACTGAAAACTGTTGGTTCCTACTATTAGCAATTAAGCTTGTTTATCTCAACATAAACATAGAACAAAGAGAGGAAAGGTCCTCGTTTGACCGAGGTCAAACTCGGATCGTATCAGAATTGAATTTTCTCAGACTGACTCTCTAACACTTTAGTCTCACTTCACAGGCGTCGGCTGACTGGGCGGAGCTTTGGGCATCCTGTCTAGGCCGTTCCGGTTTAAGTCCGATCTTTGTGCCTACAGGTATTTTTTCTAGGCCGTTCCAGTTTAACTCCGTTCTTTATGCCTACACCAACATTCGACGACACGGATTCTGAATTTTGTTTCATAAAGCATTTCAGAAATCCGGCCTTCGATTTTCCTCGCAAAATATATGATATATAATTTTCGAATTATAATTGTTAGCTTGGGACAGAAACATCACATAACCATATCGAGAAGTCGATTATACAATATATCAACAACAGAAGCATAGAACGAAAATATCCTCGGTAATTACTGTATATTCATGTTATAACCTGTTTTGGGAAAGTGCACGCAGAGCTTAAATCCCAACATATTTTGAAAACTTTTTTTTAAAACAAGCAAATATCAAGGGAGAAAAGCGAAAAAACAGAAATTTCAATTTGCCTAAATTTTAAAGGCAATGGGCAAATTGAAATTTACCCAATCAATTTACTGTTAGATGTCATTAGAACATAAAGCTGCTGGATTAGAAGATTTTGAATTCATATATTCAAATTGCAATATAAACATAGAGAACATCAATAAAGTCATTTAGTGAAGGGACATCAGAGTTGAATGATGATTTCAACGCCAGACACCTTCAGAATCCTTTGATTCTGAATCTGAGGATTCTAAGTTTCAATTTTAAAATCAGTCATCAAAATAATACAGTGAGGTGAAGTGAACAACAATTATAAAAAAATATAATGATTTTGTTGTGAAATTCAAAAGAAAAAATTAAACATTAGAATTGATTTTATCTGACCTGGGATTTATTAACAGAAATTCAGAAGATTAAAAACTCAAGGTCAACGTAGAATTTTTCAACATGCAGGATCGATAGGTCTGTATCTCAATTTCTCACAATCATGTCGCCACATGATTGTATGGACAAAAAATCAGTGAATAAGCAAATCTTCGAGATTTGCCGATTTCTTTCTATTTTCTCGCAAAACGTGCTATATATTAAATTTTATATTTCAATTTTCGGAATTTTATAAATTTGGTAGGTGACGTCTGATAGTTGTCTAAACAAAAATTTGCTCGTTCATGCCCTATCATTTCTTTGATAATTGACTTCTAAAGTTAATTCGTCGATGGTGGTATAGAGGCAGCGGGCGCAAAATATCACGGATCAGAGCGCAGGCTCGAATCCGGGCCAGCCCAAATCCAAGGTCGCAAAACTACCCCACCTCCTCAGGAGATCTTGTAGCGAAATGGGGACACATTCAATATGAAAGATAGGGCGAATCCGAGTGCTGCTGGCCCCAGCGGACCCATAAAGGCCAAAGTCGACCTCTGCGGTCAAGATGGCAAGCCCATCTTCGCCACACCTAGCAGTTTGCCCGAATTTCCGGATACCTGCAGATTTGGAAAGTTCCGTCAATCTTGATTACTGTGCCCCTTTTATCTTATTTCGTTTGATCGGAACGGCAATAACGCCACCGATCCAGAGAGACTGCTAACAGTCTTAACAAAGATTTATCGATCGTGTTGCATTTGTATTTTATAGAGTGTCTATAAGTTTTAATTATCCAAGTTTGAGATTTGTGTTCGGAATAAAATAACGAAGACATACCATTTCAAACATCGTTGAAGAACTCTAAGATCTTACATAATTATCATTTCTTCTTCGGAAAGGCTTCTAATATTAAATTGTGATTTCAATATTCAATATATTCAATAATTTTTTTAATTTATTTTCTATAATACTTCACTTAAAACATTTTTTAATAAAGGTAACATACGATCAGTTCCAATTTCTGTTAAATGAACAATATCGCAGTATCGCGATAAGCCAGAAGGTTCGACAATGGGACATTTTGTTTTTTCACAAAATAAATCCAAAGTGGGGATTATCAGACATTTTTTACAACTAGAAATCGCTGCTTTAATTCTAGTCCAAGCAGGAATGATGTTGTTTTCAACGTTATTTCTTAGAAAGGTGAAAGAATCCAAAGAAACCAAAGAGTGATTAAAGTTAAGAATTCTAGCGATATCTCCAGGTTTCTTAAAAGTAGAATTAAGAATGAGAGGAGTAGGCTCGAAGAAGATAATTTTGTTTGCATATTTTTCATATTCCGAAATCTCTTTCTTAAGTTCAAGAATTGTGCTGTCGTTTTGGAGAGAAGCAATTCCTTTGATAGGAGTACTGAGTTTTGATATTTGGTTGTATCTAAAAAGAGTTTCAGAATATAAAATTCAGTGAAATTATTGCTATAAAAGATAAAAAACTTAAGTTCAATTTTCAGAGCAATAAATATATAAATAATGGATTTCTTCATCGATATAGCCAAAGTTGTTAACAAATAATAGAAGGTTGTATTACTTTTTAGCTTTTCAAAATTCATAAATTACGTATATAAATACCCCACCTTGCTATATGAATTATCACATTGGGTTTTACTTCCTTCACAAACGCTATGTTTTTGCCGATCATGTCGTCACAATGCCATGCTGGTGATTCTATCTTGTTTAAAGTATCAAACATGGTACAAGCTGCTCTGCTAATCAAATACATATTCTTCACATCATAGAACTCTTTTAATCCTTTTATTGCCGTCACAGAGAATCTAGTCGCAAAACTGTTTCCTAACAAAACTACAGTTTTGGTTCCATTCTTGCTTAAATTAACTATGCAGTTATGGCTCCATACCTTGTAATATTTAAATTGCGGAACGATCTTGGACATTATAGGATCATTGTGACAATTTCGGATAGGAAGTTTGGTACAAGAAGCTCCCAATTGTACATTAAATTTGATAATTTCTTGTATGGACCAATTAACGCCGAGATCTCCGGGTGGTTCCACTTGTTGTTGAAAAGGATTAAAGTTGAACAAAAAAGGATTGAGACATAATATGAGAATGATTCCAAAAATGGTTCCAGTTTGAAGAAAAACAGTTAATGAAGTTTTGATCGGAATGGTCTTATCTAGAAATTCATAGAGTAATATTGTTCCAATTATAGAGATGATAATAATAAAAGTAAATCCAGAAGTGGTGAAATCAGCGCCGGTATACCGTCCAAAGATAATAACTGGCCAGTGAACAAGATAAAAACTGTACGAAATGTCTCCTAGATAGCTTAGGAGTACATTAAGAACAGTAGGAATTGTTAACTGTTCGTAATATCCGGAATAAACAATGACTCCACTTAGGATTGTTGCAAAAAACCTCATGGCAAATTTGTAATTGGCTAGTGTTGATATCTCAGGCATAGTAGATAGGAAAATTAACAACAACGAAGCTCTAACGAACATGTTTCTATATCTTCCACTGGAAAATATTGTAGAATCCATTACAGCTTCGTTTTCCTTAGCCATGAGGAACACAACAGTGCCAATGAGGAACTGCCAGAGACGACAGAAGAGGAGTTCGAATTCCATGGTGGTTCCTCTCACAGTCCATTGAAGAAAGAGAGAGAAGAACAGTATTGAGAGAACAAATTGCATTCTGTAGGTTCTGTGAAGGATGAAATAAAGAAGCGGAGCAATCAAGTAGTATTGGACTTCCACGGAGAGCGACCATGTGTGGAGAAGGAACTTGAATTCAGATGTCTAGAAACGTATTGTTAATGTTTATTGATTACTATTCATTTAATAATATACAAGATTGAAAAATTTAGCTTAACTTTACTTTTGAAGTTTTTTCAATTCACTTACCATTGCGAAATAACTCTCCTTTTCTAACATTGGTGATAAATTTGAAATAAAAAAAGACGACCATATTGCATCATTAATTAGTAATTCATAATCCATATCGAGTAAAAGAAATTTTCCAGCAATTATGGTTATTAAAATAAGCACAAAATATGCTGGAAATAATCTTTTCATTCTTTTCGAATAGAAATTCACTACAGTATTGATGAAAGAATGTTGCTTCGAATTGTACAGTATCTTTGTTATCAGATACCCACTAATAACGAAAAAGACATCCACTCCTAAGTACCCTTGGCCACAGTACTCAGGAATCAAGTGGAAAATGAATACTGTAGAGATTGCCAGTGCTCGAAGCCATTGGATATCTTTTCGTTTTGAGAGAGAATGCATTCTAAAACGACCAAATAATTAAATATAAAATGACTATTAATTGTGAAATATCTATTTAACTAATGATAATGAAAAAAATGTTATATGAGTGTTCCATTTATCATTTAATTCGAAATAATAAATAATAAGCTTAGAAAAATTGGTAGATAAAAACATGTAAAAATGCGAAAATAATTTTTTTTTTCTTATATCAACATAAAAGGCAAAAGGCTCCTTATATTCAACCAATGGGTGTGATAGCCGTAGGTGCAGAGTGAATCAGAGTATCTGATCATCAATGTGAGCATCGGTCTCCGAAGAGCATGCTTAGCATATATTCCTATGGACCTATTCACTACTTTAGGTTGCAAGCTCTGGCGTAGGTTTTTCGAGGTTAGGATCATCTTTTCACCTCCCACACGTTATTTTACGTATTCATTATTTTCCTTATCGATATCACCTAGATTAGACAAAACATAGGCCGTTCATAAATTCAAAATCGCGATTTTTCCAATGGCAGGTAACGCCCACTACCACTTTACCATCCACACTCTACTTCAATATTTAATTATAAAGATTTTATGCTTTTGTAGTAAATGAGGTAAGAGTGTGTTGTTCTTGGTTGGGCGGATAACTGTTGGTTCCTACTATTAGCAATTACGCTAGTTTATCTCAATCATAAACATAGAACAAAGAGAGGAAAGGTCCTCGTTTGACCGAAGTCAAACTCGGACCAGTCTGAAGTTGGAATTTCTCAAAGACTGACTCTCTAACACTTTAGTCTCACTTCACAGGCGTCGGCTGACTGGGCGGAGCTTTGGGTATTTTGTCTAGGCCGTTCCGGTTTAAGTCCGATCTTTGTGCCTACAATCCTATCAGAAGAAAAAAAATTACTAATGAGTTTATTTTAATTAGATCTGGTAAAATCTGTATCATCTATATTTATTCACTAAAAAATTGTAAATTGTGTTATATTCCAGCTTTTGGACAGGACTTTTTTGTTTTCGGATAGAGGGAATCCATTCGTTTGTTGAATTTCGAACGAGCAGTTTGTGCTTCTTTCAGAATGGTTTTTCTAGCTATATTGAGAAACTGTTGGGTTTTAAAAGATTTGAACCCTGGGTGGTACATAAAATGATTATAGACAATGGCAAAAGTGAAGTTCGACCGACACATTTCCCAACGCTAAAGAAAGATGGAATTAATTTTGACTTTTTCAGAACTTACAAGAACAGTGTTATCCCTAATAGGATAGAGAAAATTTTCATCATGGAAAGGAATGGATGGCAATGAAACAAATTGAGGTTCCCAATCGAAAGAGCGATATCTGAAAAAATACTTGCTTTAGTAAAATGAAAAAGAAAACTTACTGTTTATAAAATTGAATACCCTCTGTATTATTTTCTAACCACTTTTTCAATAATGAAATTTTATGGGCATGTCCAAAAGAAGAATGGAATTCTTTGGCATTACCATTTTTTAAAAGAATTTTTAGGTCATTTTTTGTAAGGGGATTATGTTCCTCAGAATACTCATCAGTGACTTCAAAGATACGGTAAACAAGAACTGCTTTATGGTTATTTGTATTCTTAAAGAAATCGTCTGCAAGTGTTCGCATTTTTACTTCAAAAAATTCGGAAAACAAGTGATCCAAATCTGCTATTAAAATATACTTAGAAGTTGCAAAAGATCTAGCAGCATTCCTTGCGAGATTAACTGGATACGTAGTTATCTTAGAAATATTCATAGGGAGTACTTTGAAAGATACCAAAGAGCATGAAGAAAAATTTTGATTCATAGTGAATTTCAGATCAGAACAATTGCTGAATTGGTTTGGAACGAGAAAGTGAACACTAAGATGAGACTTGAATCTAAACCAAATGGGAAGTAAATTTTGAAAGAAACAAGTAATAAAATCTGGTGCTGCACTCTCAAGGACAATAGCAAGGGACACAGAAGAGTTCCAGTTCTTCAACTGAAATATAAATGATTAATAATTAAAAAATCGATAATAATTTCACCTGTTGAGAAATCTGATTATTAATTTTATCTTGACTTGCGTGCAAATTCAATGTAATCACATCTATATTTTTACTTTCTTTTTCAAGTACATTTCCATAAATACAATATTTCTTTCTCCATTCTCCAGAGATAATTCTTATATTATTCGGAGACATGATATTTAGGATTTTGTAATAATAAACATAATTAATAGAATACATTATAAAAAACACAAGAAGGGATATAAAAAACCGTTTTCTCATCAAGAAAATTCTTTTAATTTGTCTTAAAGAAAAGTGAAAAATGAATATCAATTTTCGTAGATACATTTGATATTAATAAAAAGGAATAAATCTGACTGTCAATAACTGGAAACTTTAATAACGGAGGAAATTTATCCTAAAACAAGTTAGCAATTATTTCTTTGAAGTTTATAAACTTTTAAGTACAAAAATTATAAGAATTTAAAAACTTTAACAAAAAATACTTAAAATAAAGTTAAATGAATATTTAGCATTTGATTTCGTTCGATTTCTCATAAAAAGCATTATATGATAATTTTAAAAATCATCCTCTGATTATGACTTCAAAATCAAAAAAATGGCTAAATCTCGAAGGTTTATTTTTTTCATTAATTTTTTGTCCATTTAATCATGTGGAGACACAATTATGACAAATTGAGGTAGCCTCCTGAAGAACTCGGACATTAAACTTCCACATGCTATATATTAATCACTATAGAATTAAATTCTGAGTCTAGTCGTATATAAAGTAGAATTTTTAGATAAAATTTCAAAGAATAATCAAAAAAATTGGAAAATTTAGTTTTTTTCAATTTTTTATCGCCTATTGATTTAATAAAGATAAATGGCAAATTCTATACATGATAAAAAATAGAATCTAAAAAAAGTTTGAGAACAAAATATTCTTAAATCTCAATTTAATTTTTAAAATTTTTTTCATTTCAGAATCAGTTTGGTAAAACAATTCCAAAACACGTGTCTTCTAAAATCCGATAAGATTTTTTTCTACTATAAGTCATATGGGGTTACTTTTTGGAATGTTAATGATGATTACTTAAATCAAAATTAATTCTTAACTAAAAACAATGGTAATAGGGACAAGTATATATTTTCTGACGTTGCTCTGAGATAGAAACTATATCATGTTTTTCCTTTGCCATTTAATATTTTTTAGTATTAGGTTGGTAGGAAAGTTCTGTCGGTTTTCGACCACTAATTTTAAAACATCATAACACACTTTAAACAAGAAATTTTTAATCAAAGTAAAAACCATTTGCATCAATACATTTTTCCCAACGAGAAACAAGCTTATTGATCCCAATCCAGTAGAAATCCGAGTTTCTGGACTCAATAAACTCCCTTAGGGAGTTTTCGACATCCTCTTGATTTTGAAAAGTTTTCTTTCAGAGGAAGTGATCGAAATGCTTGAAAAAGTGGTAGTCAGTGGGAGACAGGTCGGGGGAGTACGGTGGGTGTGGTAGAGTTTCATATCCCAGCTCGTTCAGCTTCCGGACTGTGGTTTGTGAAACGTGTGGACGCGCGTTGTCGTGAAGAAGGATGGAGCCCTTCCTATTCGTCAATGCTGGTCGAAATCGGCATAATTTCTGGTGCATAACCTCAAGTTCCTTGCAATAAGTGTCTGCTGTAATGGCTTCTCCAGGTTTCATGAAGCTGTAATGCACGATTCCTTCAGAAGACCACCATACCGTAACCATTATTTTCTTTTGGTGTGTCTTTGACTTCGGGAAGCTTTTAGGAGGCTCGTCAATTCCTAACCATTGTGAAGATCTCTTGCGGTTGTCGCATAAGATTCATTTTTCATCACAAGTGACAATGCGTTCCAAAAACGCGTCGTTTCGGTTCCGTAGAAGCAACGCAGAACAGACTTCGTAACGACGAGATTTGTGGTGAGGGGTCAATTCGTAGGGTACCCATTTGTCGAGCTTCTTCGTCTTTCCTATTGCTTTCAAGTGGTCGAGAACGACTGGATGACTTACGCCTAGCTCAGTAGCGAGTTCCCTGACCGTTACCCTTAGGTTAGCTTCAACCAAAGCCTTCAGAATATCGTTGTCGACAGCCGCAGGTCGTCCTGAACGTGGCTCGTCTACGAAGCTGGTATTCCCGATACAGAATTTCTCGAACCAACGTTGAACGGTTCGATCGGTTGTTGATCTTCTTCCGAATGCCTGGTTAAAGTTTCTTGCAACTTCTGTAGCATTCCACCTCATTTGAATTTGTAAAAAAAATAACGCAAAAATCGCTTTTTTCCATGATGAATTCAGAAGCTTGTAGAACAGTGAATCCGGCAACAAATGAGAAGCGACAAAAACAGGTGAATAGATAAAACTTGAAAGTTTCAAATAATAAATGTAAAATAAGATTTTTAACGCTTAACACTTCAGTAGAAGAGTAAAATATCCGCGCACCAAAAAAACCGACAGAACTTTCCTACCGACCTAATATTATAATTATATTTAATATTAAGAATTTTGTATTATATAATTTATTATTTTAAAATAGAAATCACGATTATACAATTTATTATTTTATAATTGCTGGTTACAATTTAATTTTGAAGAATTTAAAACGTTAAAAAAGAATATTATATTTACCAAAAAATTAATGTTCAATAAAATAAAAATTTATATTTACTATTGATAATAGATAAGCTACAACTAACTTTTCAGTTGTCAATTTCTTTAAAATCGTCAAACTGAGAATATTACTAGAAAAATTGAGATTTAGATGAAAACTATTTAAATTGAAACTTCAATATAATTTGTTTTATATGAGTTCTATTCTTATTTGTCGGTTATTTTGGAGCTCCAGAAAGAAAATATTCTATTTCTCAATCAAATATTTCTTCTCCACTTGGACGGAATGAATTAGCAAAAGCATCCCCTGAAATATTTAGCAAAAAACATGATTCAATTTTTCAGAACAAGTGTTAAAAATATTAGTATTTCATTTATGGCTCGAATAAAGTCAAATATTGTGGCGCACGATTCTGTTTCCGACATGAAACCTCCTGAAGTTCGTTTTTCCTTGAGGGCGAGTCACATTAGATTTAGACCCCCAGTATTTACAAAAAATTATCAAATTTCCACCACCACGTGATAGAGATTATTATTACCACTTAAGTTTCTCTTATATTATTGTATTTATTCCCTATATAAATGTTCTGCTAAATTTATATTATTTATATTATACCGTAATTTCGTTGTACTATAATAAATAAAAAAGATTATTTCCCCATCTAGCGATAAGGTGGCGTAGACTACTGTAGTAAATAAGGGGAGTAAAATGTGTAGTACGAGGGATGTCGATGAAGTGACATCTTGGGAGATCCTTGATTAGGCAGAAAACTGTTGGTTCCTACTATCAGCAATTAAGCTTGTTTATCTCAACATAAACAGAACAAAGAGAGGAAAGGTCCTCGTTTGACCGAAGTCAAACTCGGACCAGTCTGAAGTTGGAATTTCTCAAAGACTGACTCTCTAACACTTTAGTCTCACTTCACAGGCGTCGGCTGACTGGGCGGAGCTTTGGGCATCCTGTCTAGGCCGTTCCGGTTTAAGTCCGATCTTTGTGCCTAGACTACGCTAAAGTTCACGATACCAGAAGAATACGGAAATTGTAAATAAATTGAGAAACCTAAAGATTTTATTTATAAGAAACATGTAGTAATGAAGATATTTGTAAAAAGAATGCGGTATGTAGAATCAGCGAACGAACGAAAACCTACAGGCTCATGCTGTATGACAAATTGGAAGCATGTTTATATTAACATAGGTATAGAACAAAAAGAAGAACATCCTTGTTTGGCAAAAGTCAAACTTGAACCGTTTCAGAGATGGCTTTTTTCGAAGATTGCCTTTTTAACACTTTTGTCTCGCTTTTCAGGAGTCGGTTGATTGAGTGGAGCTTTGGACATTTTCTCTAGGCCGTTTGCGGTTTAACTGCGATTTTTGTGCGTACCTAGATAGTCCATGTATAGGCCAGAGTTTGTATGTTCTGGTAGCTCTTAGGGTTATTTATATACTACCATAAAAGAAAATATCAAAATTTTGTTGCATAAAAAGTTACATCAAAAAGACAATTTTCCAAATTTTATTTAAAAACTTCACTTTATATATTAAACTTAGTATTATGTTTTGTATCGTTTGATATATAACATACAGAAGTCAAGTAACCGACAACTTCAGAAGATATGGATTCTGAATCTCATTCTAGAAAGCGTTTTGAAATATAGACCTTGAAATTTTGTAGTCACGTCTCTATGCATTATATGAACAAAATTTCAAGAAAAAACAAACTCTCCTATTATCTATTGTTTTATTCTCAAGTTTCTCAAAAACCTGTATGTAAAAGAATTACAGTTGGTTATAAAATTGATTCATAATATAATAGTTTTGAAACAAATTGTCATTGGAAAATAGAATGTGTTAAAACATAATGATATCCATTAAACTTTATTTAACGCATATTTGAAATTTCAGAGATCTAGGTTGAATACATGCATTGCAATATTCAAGATTCGTTTATGATTTCAAATTCGAAATTTAATTACTTGATTCAAAATATTTCGTATTAAAAATAGTTAAATTTCCCCTCGATATTCCATAAAACTATACTCAATTGTTTAAAGTAGATATTACTCTATCACCATTACACTATTATAAAAGCAGAAATATTAGTCAAAAAAGTATAGAAATGTGTTAATAAGAAATTCCAAAGTTATCGCTTTCAAATGATTTCAGAAATTTTCATTGGATTATGGAAAGTTCTCAGAATTTAAAATGGACTTTCGGAAACTGTAGAACCCTCTACTATATTACGAAAAATTCTAGATATTTTTATGAATTTTTAGTGTAGCAACTCTAAAAATTAGAAATAAAGGTCTATAGAAACTTTTGAAATGATTTTATAAAACTATTTTTAAACGATGATTTTTAAGGATTCCGTCAAATTATTGACTTTTCCATTTGCTTGATAGCTTTAGATTCATAGTAAATACGTTTTATGGCAATTTTTTTCTCACTTCAAATTAAATTCAAAAACCATAATGGATTTTATGAAATTTTATCCAGCTGCTTATTTTCAGGATCTAAATCCTTTTTGCTTTTTCAGCTTCCAATGTGCTCATTTTAAAAATCACTGTAACAATACTCAATATAGCTATCGTCTGTTTACTTTATAAAGTGTGTGAGAAAAAAAACATTTTCGTGGTATCTTGAGTGCAGAAATGCTTGACTCTGAATGTTAATTTTTTGTAAAATGATACTTGAAGCCTTTCAAATGAGCTATCAACTATCTCTAGTGGTCTTCTGAAACCCATATTAAAAATTTACAGACAATCAAAGAAAATTGATAAAATATGAAATTATTGCTGCATACAGTTCAGTCATAGTTATCTCGAAATAAGAATAGATTCATTTTACAAATTTCCATAATCTCAAGATGCCACAAATTTTGAGTTTATTCAACATGAAATATTTTTAATGGATTTTTTGCGTTAACTTCAGAAAATTGACAGATATGGTAGTTCACCAAGTAATATCTCAGATAAAAATGGCATCCTAATCCAAGCATCTCTACATTTATAACAACGTATTGATACTTTTTTCTCTCACACTGTAGGAAGTATCTTAACAGTAATTACCTTGATAATGTCATTTATCTCACGTTGTCCTTATGCTCATTTGTCGGTCATGATTGTTTTCATTTGCCATCCAAATTCAAGGCATGTAGGAATTAATAGTGATCGATGTTCAGCTAAACTTTTATTCAAATCACTTTTACGAAACTCTTATAGATATTTTCATAGATTTGAAGTCCTCAAGCTTGCATGTATATGCAACCTTTTATTCTACTACAGATATATTTGTGAGCTTAGAAAACAAATTCAAATGGTCTGTAGCACATATGAATATGAACTTTTAAAGTTCTAATTGTTTCTAAATAAACTTTTTAAAAATTAATTTCTAAATCCTCAAGCTCCTTGTGAATCGATCTTTTTTCATTCGTTAATTTCTTGTTTAATGAGGATACATATTTCAACGATTAATGAATTTTCGCTAATAGATTTTCTATTTAACTTTTAAACATTTTGTAATGCAAAAAATTGGACAGAATAAACAATAATATCCTATTTTGCAGATCTACGGTTTACTGAAGAATATTGAAATGTTCCATCGCTTTGCTAATTGTTATATTATTTTCTTGATATTAACTATTGGCTTGTTGGGAAGTTATTTTTACCTTGCCTCAGAGTATTCACAGTTCTCTTTTATTTCTTCTAGCAATTCAGTAATTGACATATTGGAGCAGAGTACGATAAATCCAGAAGTAGAAAAGCCACAAAAACTATCAAATTGGAGTTTTCCATTAATTTATATTATTTCTTCTTCATCTACTATTATGAATGCCGAATACCTTCTCTCAACAAAATCTGCCAAAAATTGTCCTTTCAAATGTAATTTTACTCTTGACAAAAGGTGAATAATTATAATATTGCAAAAATTAAAAATTACGTTCATGCAGATTTTATAACTTTTGAAAATATTATACTAACTTCCAGAAATTACCATAAAATTTAAATTGATTAAATTTTACTGTACAATTTACACATTTCAGGTTCTATCCTATTGCTGATGCAGCTGTTTTCAGTTCAAGGGTTTTAAATACGACAATTTTCTGAAGCTTCACAATAATCCGAAAAAACTCAATGTTTTATTTATAGGGAATGTGCCGGTATTGAAAATTTCAAAGGAAAAAAAATTCCTAATAATTTCTTCAATTTAACAATGGGCTTTAGGAGAGATGGTAGTATCTGGTGTCCCTACGACAGATTCGAAGAAATCGATAAAAATAATTTTCGAGAGGATGAAATTTGGACTGATGAACAGATAGAAGCAAAATTGAAAAATAAAACAAAACTAGTCCTTCAACTAGTTTCCCATTGCAGTACACACTCCAAAGAGAAAATTACTTGAAAGCTTTGATGAAATATGTCAATGTTACGGTATTTGGAAAGTGTAACAAAAAACCCTGTTCTAAAGAGGACTGTATGCCGAGAGAAGTGGGTAAGAACATTCATTTAAAGAGAAAACAATTCCAAATTACTTAACTCATAACCAGAAAGGGAAAATTGTTTCGTTTTTGAATTGCTCAATGATTTTCTTCCATATATCAAAACCAATTTGTTTTTGTCGAAGTAAAAAATAACGAAAAACAAAAGGTATTGAGCAATCTCTGAATGGAACAAGTTCCCTAGTTAATTATCAAAAAATGAAATTATTACTCTTTTTAAAAAAAAATTTTTAGATAATCATTTTTTCTATCTGGCATTTGAGAACTCTGTTTGTAAAGATTACATCACGGAAAAATTCTGGAGGATAAAGGAACTCATAGTTCCTGTGTTTTGAAGCGATCTATCTTGAAGGGGATCGTTGAAGACCAGTATTTCCTTGCTCTTGATGACTTCTCCAGTCCAAGAACAGTAAAAAGGATGGAATATTTAGCCGGGAATATCGAAGAATACAAGAAGTAAAATTTTATTTCTTAAAATAACAATCAAATAATTTTACAGGTATTTGAGATGGACAAAATATTATAAAAAGACGCCAAGTGAGGATTTTATTGATTTCTGTACGATTTGTGAGATGGTTCATAAAAAAGAAAAGCATACGATAATTGATCTCTGGAAGTGGTCACAAGATGAGTCAGAATGTGAAGCAGAATTTGCTCGCCGCTTGCTAACAAATTAGCTATTTAATATTACTACTATAGGTTGATTCAAATATTTATTCAAATCAATGAATAAAATAAAAAATAAGACCAGTTTTTATCAATGGATATAGATCCTATAAAGAAGCGGTTACAGTTTCTTGATTCCATAGTGACCATGAAGATCAACTTTAGCTAATCTGCCTGATAGCATTTTCGACAATAATATAATATAATTTTTGAACTGAAAATTGCAATTCTTTTGTCTGACACTGTAGATCACCTAGTTAAAAACTAAGTTTTATATT
The DNA here is from genome assembly GCA_009193035.1 of Halicephalobus mephisto. NCBI lineage: Eukaryota > Metazoa > Nematoda > Chromadorea > Rhabditida > Panagrolaimidae > Halicephalobus > Halicephalobus mephisto. The sequence goes on along the minus strand of SWDT01000068.1, from coordinate 123,019 downwards.
TTATGGATGTCTTATAAAAAATATTTTCTATCAAGTTTTTATTTTATTAATTTTCCATAATTAATGGATCATTGATTATTTTCTAACTGTTGTAAAATTCCCAATTTTCCAAAACATAATTTTTATTATATTTTTTAATTTTTGAATATCATATTTTCATTATTTTTGTGATATTTAATCTTCTGTATTTATTTCATAAATAGAATCCAAAAATTGAGAATTTATAAACATCCATTGATGAAATTACTACAGATGTTTAGATTTTTAAAATTTTACTTAAATATTATTTAGAAATTATTTAATTAAAAATTTTAGAAATTATTTTATTAGAAATTCCAGAAATGAATTTAATGATGTTTGACACATTAATAATGAAGCAAAACAGAAACATCAATAGCAGGGATTTATTATGTTCTTTAATCCCATCTTGCAGAGTGAATCAATGATCTCATTCATAGTTTATATATCGGAAACTTTTATGTATTTTTTATCCTACCTGAAAAATTAATGATGTTTGATTTTTTTGATTTCTATAGATACAATGATAAATGAAGAATATTTGTTTTTATAAAAACACTCTCCAAAATAATCTCATAAACTTCTAGACGTTAAAAATTATTATTTTTGATAATTCAAATTCGGGTAATTTAATTTTTATTTTTGCAGTGGATTGTTATAAATATTTAAACAAAGGAAGAAATTTTAACACCAAAAATCCTTGTTTTCAATCACGAGATTCCACATTACCCATTGATCTAACGATTACTGTATTCTTTGCAAATAACTTAGAAATTGTGTCAATTTGGCAATCTATCATGGATCTTTCGAAAAAAATAAACAATTATTTGATTTTTCGATCAAAGCGATTTCATACCGGAGATTAGAAAAAACTTATTAAACACCTTCAAAAATGTTTGATGCAAATTTTCGCACAAAAATAAAATAAAAACCACATTAAGAATAAATTAGGCATCGAATAAGAACTTTGGCTTTTATTTTTTATTAGGTTTGTAATTTACCCGGACAAATTAATCATTTTTCAATGTTAAATAATAACTGGTGTTGTAATTTACTCGGACAACTTACAACCCTATTTTTTATCAATTGGAGATCTTCATTTTGAAATTTCAATGGTAAAAATAACCAAATCTAAAATCAACAAAGATTACTTTCAACTTTTACTTATTACTGTTGAATTTATCAATACTGTAACATTTTAATTTTAATTTTATTATTATCTATTAGATGTTAGATGTTACACAAATCGAAGGTTAACATAAGATTTTTTCAATATTAGAATTCTGTAAAAGTTTATAAAATATGTTGTAAGTTTTTGACATTTTTAAAATATAAAAGATTCTAAAAACTAAAATTTCCAAGAAAATTACCAAAGTTCATCGCGAGATTATTTTACAATAATACCTATTTTCTGATTGTTACAATAATGTGATTTTCAAATCTATCTCCTTACAGCTGTCTCTCCATTTGAAAATTCAGATTTTTTTAGCTTTTTAGCTCATGTTCTGTTGACATTTGTCCCAGGTTTAGTTCAAATAAACAATAAAAGACCGAGTCAAAAGGATTTGGATCACATAGTTCGAGCACATTTTATGATTTTTAAAAAAGAGAAAATTGGTGTCAAAAGAATTATTCTGATCTTTATCCCGTATTTGGTCTTGCTTTGCTTTGCATTTGGGGAAATTTCCTGATCAGTTAATCCATCGAAATTACGTTGTATGTGGATTTTCACAAATATATCCGATTTGTATCATGTTTTGAAAAAACGGAAATGAAAGTTGTCGCGAATTTGTCTCAGCACGAAAACTCTAAATTTCGATTTCTAATTCTGATCGTCAACTTCAATAAAATACAGCATTAAAGCTTGATCCAAATACCTGATCCGTTTGGAAGGCAGTTTTTATTTTCAGTCGTTATTGTCTTCAAGTCTCTTCAGGCTTCCACATATTCTCAGTAATCAGTTCTAAAGATCTCTGAGATTATGAGAAATCTTAGAATTTTCCATAAAACATCTGAAAATTCCAAAATACTTTACTTTAAATAATTCTAGAATATTCCATAAAATTTTAATACAATAAATATAAAAATTAGGAATGAAGGTTATGACAAGTATCCTGCATGAATTTCTAGAAACTTCCAAAATTCTAAATAAAAGTAACAAAGTCGATTTTCAACGAGTTCTTCGATTGTGTGATAACAATTACGAAGCAACTCTCGTGTAAAATAAATACCCAGGTTACTGTAGTCCTCATAAAATCTCTGAAATTCGTGTCGAGACAATTTCAAAACTGCTCATTTCTGCCTTTTTATAATATTTTATAATATAAAATTCCTCTAAATTGTAAATAAACCTTTTAAAAAATTTTTCCACATGAATTTTTAGAATCTTTTAGAAAATTTCCAAAACTCTAAGGTTCATATTTAATTCTGGAAAATTACAATTTTTAAAAAATTTTAAATTCATAATTTTTTTGAATTACATTCTAAAACATTAAAAAACACTTTGTTTATTCAACTGCTTTTTTCAAAACTTTAAATCCCTTTTTGCATTTTAAATATCCAAATGATTCATTATTAAAAATTTTTTGAAAAATAAAAATTGTTTTCATTTTTAAAATTTTCCGAATGTCCAAGTTGGAAAGGAAATTCCGAATCCTGAAGCTGTAAACTGTCTTCAACGAGGCTCCTTTCGTTCGATGAATAACTCTGAATTTCCAAATATTGATAGAACTCTCCGAAAACCATAATTTTGAAAAAGGAACAGTTTACGAATTCTGAATACTAAAAGGACTAAAGCACACCTTGTTCGTCGAAAATCCTTGGATACGGTTTTAAATAAGATCAAAAATTATTTAATTTTTCAAATTTTAAAAGTCCATTCAATTTCTTTTCTTAATTTTGCAAAAAATGTAGAAATTAAATTTTCCAACCTTAATTAAAAATCAGAAATTTTCGTCGAGATGAATTTTCGAAATTTCATATTGAAAATTTTTGCTTTACAGTATGATTTTAAAATTTATCAAATGTTTTCCGAATTCTACATAATTGTGTAACTATTATATTATACTGTATTTAATTTCAATTGAAAACTTAAAAATTCACGTTGAAGTAATTCTCGGGATGTACTTCGGTATTCGTCCTGTTCGGAAATTTACATTTGGATGTATATAAGCTTTCTTCAATGTTTCAAGTACAAAAACAGCAATTTCAGTCATTGCATATAAGAAACAAAAAAGATATATTTAATCGAACCTTAATCCAATCCAATGTAATTTAGCCTATTCAATCCGAGTCTAAATTCAACTTACAACTGAACAGACTAACCTCAAAAGAAATTGACTTTGATGAATCTTCATCTCCTCCGTAACTTATTCAATTTTGTAATTATTGTTTTCCAAAATTTTTTATTTTAATGGAAAATTCTTGTCCAGATATTTTTTACAGAATTTAATTGTAAATATTTTTATTTTTATTGTAGAATAATTAAGATCTTACAAAATCACATAAATTCTAAATTTCTAAGGCTCTTCGGTTTTGAATGAATAATTTAAAAAAATTCAAATCGAGATAATTTTTAAAATTTTTTGTTTCTACGATAATATGATTATCCGCACTAATCTCCATGGAGGCAGGCCAGTTTATCCAAGAGAATGTCTGTCCTTTTGAATCCGCCTTCTCTAATTTTTGTTCTGTGATGCAGGGCTCTTGAGAATATCTTTTGTTAATTATTTCAAGTTGGTTTTTATTCTATATTTTGGAGTCCTGAAGGAAGTGACGAAAATAAGAAATTTCCTATTATTGAACTTTTTATTTTTATTAAAAAATAATTTTTTCGGTGAAATATTTTAATGTTAAAATTTCTTGAATATTTATTGATATTTTAACATTTAGCCATTAATCCTCGGAGATGAACAGAGGTTTCTATATCTTTTATATCCCGATCTAGGAGTTTTTAGATTTATCTAGAAGAATATAATTCTAAATCATTAATTATAAAGTCGTGTAAAATTACGAATCACCGAATGAGAAAATTTCAGATTACTGTAGTTTCTAAAACCTAGAAATTCGTGTTGAGGTAATTTTGTAAAAGTTCTGTATGATTGATTATGAAATCGTACAAGATTAAAAAATAATCATCGAATAAAACCGAAGTTGTAAGTTCCTCTGGATTTTGGAAATTTCTAAAAATTCTCGTTGAGAGAATTTCGTAAAAATATTCATTTTTGGTTTTTATAACAATATGATCAAAATTTCATAAAAATTTCTGATTTTCCGAAATTTAATAGATTTTAAAAATTTCCAGAACTCAGCAAAAACTACTAAAACTAATATCTAAAATCAAGAATTCTAGATGTTTCTAGAATCTTCTAAAAATCCGTGTCGAGACAGCTTTCTAAATTCATTCAAGTTTAATTCTGAAAGTCACGATTCCTACGTATCATGATGAAAGAGATTATGGTAATTCTTCCCCGGATTATCATCCTGAATTTCATTTTTAAACATACGTCGAATTTACAGTCCTCTGACATCATATTTGTGTTTTCCTAGACCGACCGAGTGGAACAGTTTCTTTTTTCTGTTTCTAAAGTGATTTTTGTTTGGTCCAAGTCAAGGATCTCTCAGTTCCTTTCCGTTGTTGAATAACCCTCCAATTCGGGCCGTTTCAGAATGAAGGTCCGGGTCAAATGGAAACCAGTCTTGTACTTCATCACTGGGGCCTGTCTGATTATCTTCGGCATCGGCATCACAAATTTGAATTCTGCTTTGTGAGTTTTTAATTTCATTTATTAAAAAAGTTTTTCTTAAATATTTTCGAATTACGGTATGGCTAAAATTACCGAACATTCTATAATTGCGAAATCTATAAGATATTTTTGGGATTTTTCACAAAAGATAAATTCAAAATTTCAATTTTTGGTCTTAACAAGAAAATTTCGGAAATTTTTATTTAAAGAATTTTCCGGAATTTGATTATGGATATTTTTATTGTTGTTGTTTCATGCGATCCGAATGCGTCCACGTATAAAAGGAAGAAATAATAGAACTGTTTTATATGACAACAAAGACAGGTGAAACAACAGTAACCAGTAATAGCGCGACTGATGCTTAACGCTTTTTTAACCTACAGTAAACCAGTTGATTAAAATGAATTTTTCGTTTTAAAATCACCTAAAAATAGGAAAATATTAGAATTAGTTGGTATATCAACAACGCACGAAAACAAAAATGACAGCAATAATGACGCAACTGATATCCAACACCTAACCTACAGTAGACCAGATGCTTGAAATCGAGAACTTTCCGCTTTGAAGCCGCGCTTTCTAAATTAGGTTTGCTTTGGTTAAAACATAACTAATTTAACAATTATAATTTTATGATTTTTGCAGCGTAAAAGTGAATTCCAATGGCTTTTCCATCTTGAAAGATCCAGAACTCCTGAAGAAACGAGTAGATACGATGATGAATTGGATTCCAGATTTTGATTCAATCGACTGTGATGCCGTCATCAAAGCCGATGACGACGAAAAAATCGCAGTAGCTAAAAAGTGGACTTTGCCAGAAGAAGTTCGACATGTTTGGAACATCATCGAGACATCCGTCGATCAATGTAAAACTTTGAAGACTTTCTATGTCTTTCCAGAAGAGCCATTTACTAAAGAAGAAGCCGATTTTCCTCTGGCTTATGGAGCAGTAGTCCACAAGGAACTGGCTCAAGTCGTCTATATGATCTCTGCCATCTACCAGCCCCAGAACGTGTATGCCGTTGTCGTCGACGGAGATGCTTCTGCAACTTTCAAAAGGCGAATAGATATTCTGGGAGACTGTTTCAAAAATATCCACATTCTTGTAAATTTTCATTAATTAATTTGATTAATAATTTTATTTCCAGCACACTACGAAGATCAACTGGTGCGGTTACGGGATCGTGAGAGGAATCACAGGGGCTGTCAAGTACCTCTCGCAGATGAACCACCCTTGGAAGTACTTCCAGTACCTCAGTGGAGTCGACCTACCCCTCAAGACCAACCTAGAGATGGTCAGAATATTCAAGCAACTAGACGGAGCTTTCATCAGTGAAGTCAGTTCATTTCAGAGAGGAAGATTGAATCACTTTGTGGGTTTTTATTTCGTTTAAAATTTAAATAATTTTAACCACGATCGAAAAGGAAAGTGAATTGGAGTACGACTCTAATAATGTTTCAATAGCGTTGTACTTTATTTTCATCTCAAAACCTCAAACTTGGGTAATTAAACAAGAAATTTATAAACACAATATAAAAAACGAAGGACATAAGTAAATTTGTTCTTACTAAAATTGATTTGCTATTATTTATAATTAAATACTTTATCATTGTTTTGTTCGAATTATTTTTTTAAAAATTATATATTAATTCAGATATCTTAAATATTTCGTAAATTAGAAAATGAATTACAATTTGTTTAAAAACTGAGATGATTAAGATGAATTTATTTATTAATTTCTTAATTCTAAAAGTTTCAGAAGGAAAAACCTCCAGTGAAACTTTTCAAAGCTAGTTTGAGTGCTACGTTCTCCAGAGCTTCTGCTGACTTCATGACGAACTCTAGTGTTGTGAGTCATTTATTGAATTTTCTGAAGAACACTCGATGTCCTGACGAATCTATCTGGACGAGTATCGCTGGAAACCCCGACGTTCTTCCGATCCCTGGAGGATTCAACGCTACAGCTCTTCTGAAGGCCAAAAATACCAATCTTAGGCTGATCAAACATAAAAGAAATCTTCCTTTTCGTCCTTACGAATTAGGCCCTGGGGAAACGTTTCTTCCGACTCAGTACTATATCTCGAGGTACCAAGTTTGGAATTCAACCAAGAAATGCGAAGGAAAATTTGTCGCTTCTTCCTGTGTTTTCGGGATTGGAGATCTTCCGGAGATCGTGAAAAGAGCTGAGTTGATCGTTCACAAACTATATTGGACAATCGAACCAGCGGCGTATTTCTGTCTTCTGAAAAACCATTGGAAAAGAGCTTTGGATCTTGAATCCCAATCTGAATTCAGTGCCAAAGCTTATTCGACCATCGCCCAGGTCGAGTACCTCCACGGAGTACCACCAGAAAAGTTGATGTTCTACAGACCAGGAAACCAACTTTGATTTCGACTTGTACGAGTGATTAACGGGTCCTCATCTCTGTGCCTTCACTCTGAGACTTAATTCCATAAAATTTAATTGAATACAATTAAAATTAAAGAAAATGCCAAATTTCACCGGTGTTGTTTTTTGTAAAATTTTAATAAATGATGATTATTAATGAATAAAATCAAATTTTATAAAAAATCCATAGATTCAAAATCGTCAAAACAAAACATCATGAAAAACTTGGATAGTGATTAAAAATATACCTAATCATCAAAACCAGTCACTATTCAGGATAAAAAATTCAAAATTGATTATATTCAATTTTCTAATTAAAAACAATTTTCGTCATGTTCCGAATTTGATCAATAACACTATTGTAATCCAAATATGGAAATCAATAATTCTCACGGACAGTTATTTGTAAATAAACAGAATTTTAATATGAAATTCGTCATACTACCCTATTCGGACTTTCTGTTTTGAATAATTAAATGAAAGTAATTTAATTTAATTTATTTATTTTTCAATCGGTTTCATAAGTGTTGGGATTTGAGGAGACGCCATACAGATGGCACTCCCTGATTTGTTGGTCTTAGCACGACTACCGTAACCTTACGAGGTTTATGTTATTGTGTGGTTGTTATGTTTTGGATAAATAAAATTATGACTTGTTGTTCTGTAAAGACTCCAGTGCCTCTCTCCCTATTTTGTAGCGTCCCTTAGGAAGTCACAACAATAAGAAACGAAAGAGGACAGAAAATAATCAAAAAAATCTTGTTGATTGATCGTCTTGAGGAGTTTTTTGATATTGTTTGTCCCTATTCGTTTGAAATTATCTATCCATCGGGATGGGGAAAGTAATTTAAGTTTATCAAATAGTACAGTTTTCGATGAGATGCACAATAGGATCGGCTTCAAAGCAGGATTAACAATGAATTTGTTTTTTTGAATTTCTTTCCTGAATGTAATGAAAGTCGATAATCTTGTAAATTTTCCAAAAGTACATATTTTGACATCATTTGAAAACAAACCTGTAATCGCCTGAGATTGATGTACTTACTTACAGGAAAACAATAATGAGACATTGTAATGAAGTTTGAAACTAAAAATTCCGAAAACTTGAAAATAAAATTCATGATCTTTCAGATAGAAAAATTTCATATTTCGACTTTCCATTTCATCATCGATGATTGGATTTCTTAATCATCCTTCTCCTTTTTGTACCGTAATCGAATAAACTTCCAAAAACACATCATAAATATTTTCGACGAAATAGTGTTTCAAAAATTTCTAAATTCAACTAATACTGAATTTTCATTATTTTTCTAAAATAGAATAATTTTAAATTTCGTAATTTTTGGTGCAAAATAAAACATTAAATTTGTTTTAAAAAAGTATATTTAAAAAAAGAATAAACCACAAAAAATAGAATTCTTTAAATTTTTAATTTCAAAAAATATTTTTAAAAATCCATTCTAAAGAATTAATAGTGTCTTCAGAAGGCCAAAAGATATATGAACAGATTTTTCAAGATATGAATTCTGAAGAATCTTATTCGATCTCAAAATTCAATTAAAAAAACAAAATTTAATTCTACTAGTATTTTCAGTATTGAAATTTCAACTTCTATACTATCTTTCAAAAACCATGTTTTCAACAATTAGTTTCTAAAAATTAACAATATATTCAGAAGGCCAAAAGCTCCATGAACAGATTTTTCAAGATATGAATTCTGAAGAATCTTATTCGATCTCAAATTTCAATTAAAAAATCCAAATAAAACTCCTATCAGTATATTCCATATTAAACTCCCAATTCCAATGTTACTCTTCAAACTTCTCACCTTGACCAATTCCAATAAACCCTTATCCGTCAAAACCACATTAATTTTTGAAAACAAATTTTATAACAAGGATTCCAAAAACGCAATTCTAGTTGGAAATCTAACAAGCAATCTTCGATACTGTACAATTAATAGATCCATTCCTTGTCACTCGTATACACAAAAGAAAAATAACTAACCGTAACGGAGAAAAACTACAAAAACAGAAAAACAAAGTTACGCCCCATGCCAACACTTGACAACTTTGGGGATTCTGAAGCTGGATCTCTCGAACAAGGCATCTGGATGGACTGCACCAAAATCGACATCAAAGTCAATCAAGACCAGAGAATCCTAAAAAATCAAGTTTTATCTAATTTTAGTTCGCTCCCGACAGTCGACTCGTCCATTATCTCTTTATTTTCCCACGAAGTAACAAATATCTGCAATTAACAGTCCACAATATTTCTTAAATACTATCCATTTTAATTAAAACACGTTACGGGGTTTACCAAGTTAGTGGACGGTCGACTGTGAGGAGTGAGAACCGTCACGAACCAGAAGAGAAGCAGTCCATTGAGCCATCTCACCAATTTTTTGCTTGGCTTCGACGAGGACTTCATCACGGATCTGGTAAATGTTTTCTGCCTTTTGAAGATTGGAATCGAGCTGTTGGACGTAGCTCGTGGCGGCGTCAATTCTAACAGCTACACTTTCTCCGATCAGCTAAAACAGAAAGTAGACAAGGGGTCACAAAAGACAAGTACAAACCTCATTTCCCTGGTCACGAAGCCTGGTGAAGTTATCATTCAATTTCTGGGAAGTCTTGCGGATCGAGTTTACGAGAACTTCTTCTGGAGAGATCTTGAATTGTTTAGCTTCGCTTTCCACCCTCTTCTTCATCTCCAACATGCTCGACGACAAATGCCCAACGTGTTCAGTTGCCCATTCTCGGCGTTGTTTAATAAAGTCTGCCTAAAATCCAAAATTCCAATCACACCAATTCCAAAGAAACTTACCAAAAGAACTTTCTGATTCAACTGATGGATAACTCCGTGAACACTGGCAACAACAGGGTCAATGACAGTATCATGGGCTCTTTTGTGCAAACCTCCAGCAACACGACGAGTCAAGTATCTGATTCTCTCGGGAATGGTGCTTTCAGTTGGTTCCTTCTCATTGGGCAGTCCGAGAATTCTGTCAAAGGCAGCATTAGCAAGATCCAAGAAAGTGTTGGTGTGTTCGGCAATCTTATCAGCAGGAACTTTGGCGACTTGGATGGTGTAATCTAAGACTTCACGGATGCGGTTTTCGACAGCTTTCTCAGCAGAATGAACTCCTTGAATGGCATTGGATCCGGCATGTTTCGTGTAGATCAAAGAAGAGAGGAAGAGATTGGTGGCACTGGTAGTTGCAATCAACCCCATTTGAGCCGTGACAATAGCGAATCCGAGAGAAAGAGTTCCAGTGTGTGTAGCGACGGAAACAGTCTTATCAACAGCGGATTTAGTCGTGTCCAAACCTAATGCTTTATTAAATGAAGGAAAACCAAAATGGAACAACTCACCTCTGCTGTAAAAATCGACAAGACGGTCAGTAGTGGGGTAGCAGTAGTTGGCGTACAACGGGGCAGCAACCCCGGTCAATCCAGCGTGAACTCCATTTTCAACTCTGTTCAAAGCTCCTTCGACCATCGAGTTGCTGTGTTTGGCAGAATCGTAGGTCTCCTTGGCGCGTCTGACAATGCGGTAGTCGTTGACGTAATCGTACCACTGCTTGAAGTAGTCGAAATGGGCATCAGGACCATTCTTGATGATTGAAGAATCATCAGCAAGGGAGCTATGCGTCGAATTGAAGGAAGAATCCAATTCAGAAACCATTCTGACAACGTTAGTATCGGTCAATCAGTTACTGAAAACGCCACTTTTATATGGATACCTAAAATTAAGACACGACACTACAGCGAAGTTTCGTCAGAAACTGATGAAACTGACAATGACTGCAATTGCCCACCCAAGGTACAAAGAACGGGGGAGGAATGAAAAGAAGGAGATCTGCAGAAAATCATGCCAACGAACGGAAGGGGAGAGAATGCAAGGACAAAGTCCACGACGACTGAACGAGCGAACCAAACGCGAGTCGAGTGTTGGAATGATGAATCGCACGTGAAACAAATCGGTCCACTTTTTGTTTTCCTCTCATTTCACGAAGGAAACCCTGGTCAAAAGCCAGAAAGAACATTCTTCATTTGCAAATAACCAAATAAACATGTTTAGATCGGGTAAATTTCTGCTTTGATTTTTTCACAACGGAAACACTGGCCAAAAGTCATATAAACGTTTTTAAATCGGTCAATTTTTTGTTTTTATTTTATCTCATTGGGGAAATTCTGGTAAAAAATTATAGAATATATTTAATAATGAAAATGACAGAATAAATATGTTCAACTTGATTTAATTTTCGTTTTGATTTTTTTAAAAACAGAAACGCTGGCTGAAATCCACGTAAACATGTTTAATTTGATCTACTTTTTGTTTTTTTCTCATTTCACGAAAGAAACCTCGGTCAAAAGTCAAATAAAACATTCTCAATCGTGCAAATAACAGAATAAACATGTTTAAATCAGGTAAATTTTTGTTTTGATATTATTTCATAACGGAACCTTGGTCAAAAAACAAGTGGACTATAATCTTGCAGATAAAAAATAACGACGTTGGAATCAGTCCACTTTTTGTGTTCACCATCTTCTATCTTTTCTTTCATAGAAGAAAAATTAACAAAAACTAAAAAAATATTTAATCGTACAAATGACCAAAGAAACTTTAACTTGATTAATTTTAATTTTTTTATAATAAAAAATTGATTAAAAATCATAAACATGTTTAAATCAGTCGGTTTTTTAATTTTATTTCATGAGAGATATCCTGGTAAAAAAGTTAAACAAAATATATTAAATCATGAAAATAAAAGAATAAACATTTTTAATTTGGTTAATTTTTTTTTTCATAATAGAAAATTGATTAAAAACAAAAAAACACGTTTAAATCAGTCCATTTTTTGTTTTTATCTTCTTTTATAACAGCAACATTGGTCAAAAATCAAATAAAACATAATTAATCTTGCAAATAAACACGTTTTAATAAAGAAAAATTAAAATTGAAAAGACTGACAAGATCAGTTTTTGCAATTTTTGGTGATTTTTCCGGTTCAGAAAACGGAAAATTTGATGTTTGTAATTATCGATTTCTTCAAGGACAAAAAGTAAAAATCACTATTTTAAAATTAAAAAAACATTGATACGAGATTACTTGAACATGAATTTTTGTTGTAAATGTTAATTTTTAAAACCTTTATTGGATTCTGAAAGCTCCTAAAAATTCATAAAATTCTAGAAAAAATTAGAAACTTTTATAAAAATTTCAGAATCATCTACTGAATTCTGCAATTTTCTAAAAACTGCGAGATTTCAAAAGAATTCGGAAATATCTACGTTTTTAGGGAATTTCAGAATCTTCTACTAAATTCTGGAATATTCTAAAAACTGCGAGATTCCAGAAAACTCCAGAAACTTCTATAAGAATTCCAAAAAATTCCAGGATATTCCCTTAATTCCCATAACAAAAAAGTGATTCGAACCATGGATAATTATTTCACAGTACATGAGGACCAGTATGTAGTCAGTATGGGTGGGCAGTGAGAGACAGAGAACTTTGTTCGCACTTTGCTTCCGTTTTCTAAATTCATATAAACATGCATCGAAAACTTGTTTCTTTTTATTTTTTTTATATTTGTTATTTACTAATTATTGTGGATGCTGAAGATGAGAAGAACGCTTATGGATGCAGTATGTATTCAAAATTCGAAAAGCGGGTTCATTGCGGTGCGGATGGATATTTGATAAAGTACGGGAAAAAGTACTGCGAAAGATTCGTTCGAAAAGGTTGGTTTCTTGATGAAAATGCATAATTGGGCGTTCTCTGAACCGGGGGTTGTGAAAGATACCCAAAAGATAATGTTTTGTCGAAAGAAATTAAGGAAAAACAGGAAAACAAGATCCTGTTGGATTGGACCCTTGGCTGTTTGAATGGGATCTGACAATTTCAATTTTTTAACCACAAAAAAATCCTCTTCCAAATTACAATTGATAATTTCTATTTAAAAAAATTAAATTATTCAAAAACATCTTTCGAAATAATTTACTAATATAAAATATCTACTTTATTTCGAATCCAGATTAACTCGAAAGAATCATCAGTGAATTGCTGAAAAAAATCATTTTAAACAATTTTCTCAAAAAACCGACAAAATAGTAACTTTAAAAATTGATTTATCTTATCTGAGCTAATAGTTAAATTTTCTAGACATCTTCCAATCCTTTGATGCAGCAGGAAGAGAATTCATCAACTGTACAAAAAATTGTCTTTTAGAAAAACTCGGAAACATAGTCAAAGAAGGCAAGTTTTGTTTACTACAGAAATTCCTCCAAAACTGAACACCGTTTTTCTTATCAAGTGGAAACAGATAATAACCGTTTGTCCTCTTTCAGAACAGAAAAAGAAGAAGAAACAAGGCTCCAAATTGATCGATTGTGACGACTTGAGGACGAAAGCTTTTGAGAGTCATGTCAACTGTTATTACAATTGTGGTTTCTGCGATGTCTGCAAAACGAACAAAGTGGCGTTCTTCCACGCCTATGAAGTCAAGGATTTCATATCATTTCTCGCATTGAAACAAATCTTCAATGTTTTGAAAAAATGCGGTCCGTTTTCGTGTTTTTCAACTTTATCAAGTTTTAATTTCGCTCACTGGTTCGACAGATTCCATGGAAATTTTATTTGAAGGATGTTGGTGGAAAATAAAGACTATTCTTTATCAGTTTTAAGTTTAGGCTGTTAACGCTGGTCAATTGGAAGCATGTCAAACTGTCGAAACTTTACTTTCCATGTTATCAGTTCCAGACAAAAAAACACAGTGCAAGAATAGCATACTGAGTATGGGACTCAAACTAGAATTGAACTTTGGGCAAATCAGCACCAGATATAATGACTGTTGGAAAATTTAAAAATAAATAAATCTCACTGCTGAATCAGAAATTCTTTATCTTAAAAAAATAGGTTAAATCATTTAGTTGATCTTGCTATTATTTTTTATGGTTTTTAAACTTTTTTAATTCCCTATGTTCATCAGATAGAGAAAGATTCAAGCTTTAGTTCAAAAAGTTTATGAAAATACAGTAAATTTAAATGAAATTACTATATTACATTTATAGCAGTTTGCGTGAGAATCAATTGAATAACTTGAAAACCATTATATGTTATTGTTTTGACTTGGGATCCGACGAATAGGAAGAGATGTAATAGGGTTTTTATAAGACAACAAGTCACAATCTTCTATAAAAATATATTATTAAACAACAACACAACAATATAAGCCTCATAAGGTTACGATGGTTGTGCTAAGACCACCTAATCAGGGAGCACCACCTGCATGGCGTCTCCTCAAGTCCCAACATTTATTTTTTATATCAGTTCTTCATAAGAAAAATCATAAATGTCCTTAAATTTGAATATTTGATAAAAAGTAGTAGATCATTAAAAATATTTATTTTAGTAGTCAGCTTATATTTAGAAATGCACTTACATGAAAATATATAGGTTATATATCATTATAATGCTTTGAACCTTGCTCTATCTACCTGTTTTATGAACTCCAAAAGTTAAGATGCTAAAAACGATTTCCGGAAGATAATTTTACCTTATATACTGTATTCGATTGATCTTTTATTAATTGACTATCAGTTACGCATGTCAACAATTTATTGTATAAGAAAAATTTCTGTAAATAGTAGACTGTGGGAAATTCCTCCCAAAAGATTTATCTCATCTACAGTATTTAAATTAACAAATAAGTTTTTTTGTTAGAACTGTATTGATTCAGACGACTTTTACTTTAGTTAAAAATCAAATATTATAGTTGCATTACGATCCTTTAAGGTTTGCAATCAAAATCCAGCATTAATTTTCAAACAATCTAATAATAAATATTAGTTCACTGTCTTTGGGATATTCGTTTTGAAACTTTCCAAAATCCAGAATTATAAAAGCATAGTTTTTTACTAACATTTTAAAAACTATCTTAAATTTAAAATGATTCTATTATACCTTAGATATGTATTGGTATAAATTTATTAATTTAACCTTAGATCAGTTAGAGCTTTGTTGAAGTAAGTTTTCACGATAGGTACCATTTTCTCAACACCGAGAGGACTGAGATGGCCATAATCGCAGAATAAGGACAGCTTTCTCTTTGCTTCGTAGACAGGACATTTATCGTCTTTGCAGAAGATAGATCTGATAGGGATAGATTCGCATTTGGGACAAGTGTCCATTGCTGCGAGAATCCGAAACCAGCCTGGATCAATCTCTTTTGAAGTTTACTCATTGAAACATGGTATTTATCGATGGAATTCCCTTGAGAGAGCTCTTTAGCAAGTACCGTCACGGGATCAAAAGTGAGAACGACGTGGGGTTCGATGATGAAAATCTTTTTCACAAACTGAGAGAACATCTTTAGATAATCTGCAACTATAAGTGTGGTGTTGTCGATTTTAGCCTGTTTCATCGTGAGCGGCTTTTGGAATTTCGGATGTCCACTAAGTCTAAAAGTCGTTTCATTAGAAAGAAGATCTGTTTTCTTGACAAATCAGGAGTTAATCCATTGAAATTTACCTTTGTGTAATAATCAAGAAATCTGGCTTAAATTTCTCTAGAAACTGAACTGTCTTATTTCTAACTTCATCACATCCCCATCGTTTAGGAAAGAAACCATTAAAAGATTCAAAAGGTAGACAATTTGGTCTAAAAACAAAGTACAGTTTCTTGTATTGTCCCTCAAAGCAGATTCAATTGTACTAACTTGTCGGGTAGCAAAACTGTTGCCTGTAACGAAAATAGTCGCTTTACCGGTTCCATTATACGAACAGAAGAAAGCTTCACTCGTCGTTGGTTTTTTGTTGTTTACAACAGTTAACATTTCTGGATCCCAATTACAGGAGAAAAGCTTTAGGCGATTTTCGCATTCTTTAGCTATCATTTGGTTGCCGGCAACAGCAGGATGCTGAGGAATCTACAAATGAAAATAACGACAATAAGATTAAATCAATATAAGAACCCACAGAAGAAGTGTATCCGAGTCCTTGTTGTTGTGTTTCTATCACAACTATTCCAATAATTAAGCCAATACAAATAAGAAAAACTTTCTGACTAGAAGCTTTTAGTAATTTCTTCTCAAACAATTCATATTGGAGAATAGAAAGGATGAATATAATTCCTAGATTATGCAGTACAGCTAAACAATTTATTTATAAGTAGTCAAACTAAAGCTTCAGAATCAACTTACACCAAGATTCGAAGATTTGCAAGTTTGGCCAAAATGATAACCGGCCAATGAACGAGATAAACTGAATAGGATATATCTCCAAAATATACAAACACTCTGCTAAGAAAATTAGGCTCGTGATTCCATCCAACAAACATAGCGATCCTGTCAATGTTGTTGCAGTTATTCTAATTAGAACAGTGTAATAGAAGGTAGTAGACAATGCCGGCATAAATGTGATAGCAGAAAGAGAAAAAATAATCAGTATTCTTATAAAACAACGGAACTGTTATGTGAATACATATTCTTTGAAATCTTTGGCTCTCCATCTTCCACCAGCTCTACCTCGGCTTCCGATGGATTCTGGGTGGATTGTCTTCTTTCTTCAAGGTAGATAACAAAACTTCCTATCAGAAACTGCCATATTCGAGAAAACACACAACTAAACGAAATTGTTTCGAATTCTTTCGTTATTATTTGGAAAATCAATGATATCAACCCGATAACAGTAGTCGCAATTAAAGGATGTCTAGACCGATAGATTCCGTATATCAGGAATGGAGCGAGTAAGTAGTACTGAAATTCAACGGAGAGGGACCATGTGTGAAGGAAAAACTTATAGTCACCAATGAGGTTGAAATATGTTTCTTTCTTCAGCATCGACTGCAGATTTGTTGAGAACACCGTGGCCCATAGAGCATCTGTTCTAAGGAAATCAAAGTCCAGTGCAATTAGATAGAATCCACATATGAATAATGTTGCTAAGATAACCAAAAAATAAGCAGGAAAGAGTCTCTTCATTCTCCGTTCATAGAACTGAAATATCGATTTCATTGTCAGTGACTTCTGACCGAAGTTGAGAATCAGAGTCATCAAATACCCTGAGATGACAAAGAATCTGAAATCATTATTATGTAAAATGATATGTGAAAATAAAAACTGACATATCAACTCCAAGGAATCCCTGGGGAACAAGTTCAGGTCTCAGATGAAATCCCAAAACAGCGGCAATCGCAACAACTCGAAGATATTGAACATCCGGTCGTTTTTGTTTCTTGGTTTTCGACTTCATTCTTCTATGATTTTCATATGGAACTGCTTTGAAAGAAGAACTAAATGAGAAAAGACACATTATCATGCCAAACGCTATAATTTGAAGATAACACGCAATTATCGTTGTTGACGTATTTCTGTTATTATCGATCACAACGTTTCTAGATATAACGAAAAAATAGTATAGTGGAATATTATTTCCACTTATTATTTATATTTATTGAATACTTTGGTAGGCACAAAAGTGATTATGTTACATTTAAAACAAGAATATAATAACTTTATGTTTGTGGTAACAAAGATAAATCAAAAAAGATTCACTAAATTACTGAACAACAAACAATTGAGATGTTAGTGAATGTAAGAGTAAGCAGAAAGTTTGCACTTGAAATAATGAGAAAATTTATTCTTTTAAAAATGTCAGTTAAAACTCTTAAAAAAGGCAACAAACGGATCATAAAGAAAGAATACTTTTATGAAAAACAACAACTCTAACTATGAAGAGAACTAAACTTTTGATGAACACTTTATATCCCTAATTATTACTATTAACAAAGAAGAGTTAAACAAATATTTTAACCTACGGAAACTTGCTAGTCATTTTTATAGCGCTTTGTACAAATCTGAAGAAGTAGAATTTTTGTATTTAAGTAAAGTTTTAAATACAGTGGATAGATTACAGAGAATTCCTAAGGTTTATATAATACTCCGAGATGTTATCCAAAGATAATAATTCAAAAAGCATAACAAGTATGAATTATCTTATTCCTTTTAGCATTTAAAATATTTAACCCGTATATTTTCTATCAAAAAAGCTGCAGAATATAGTTTTAAGATATGATAATCAAGTAACAATGTGTTAAACTTATCAATTGAACAAAACTACTCATTCTGAAACTCGAAATCTTATTATTTACCTAGATCTTCCGAATAACACTAGATATGTTGTTTATATAAACAAGTAAAAGTCATATCAAACATTATTAGAGTGATTTTTAAAATGAACTTATTACAAACTGAAAAACAAAAGGTTTAAACGTCCAAAATAAGCAATTGGATAAAATTTACTGTAGTTTTTATTAAATTTGAAGTGAAGAAAAAATTTAATAGAATATTTTTACTGCAGATTTCGGACTATTAAAGAAATTTAAAAAACAAATAATTTAATGGTGATCGGAACAGCGATAACTTCACCGATCCAGAAAGACTGCTAACAGTCTTAACAAAGATTTATCGATCGTGTCGCTTTTGTATTTCTTAGTACGTTTATGATAACGGTTTAACACCTTGGCAACATACGACCCATATATAGGTCGCACATGTTTTTCGACTCCCATAGCCGATTGATGAAACTTTTTATAAAACTACCTTAACAAATTGAAGAGCTCCAAGGTGTCATACCATCGACACCTCACATTTTACTACCATCTTTTATTACATCATCTTAAACTTGAACAAATTAATCCAGCTTTGAAAATGCAAGCTATCAAAAAAATTTAAACGCGCATTGTTGTCAACTTGTTAATTATCCAAGTTCGAGATTTGTGTTCGGAATAAAATAACGAAAAGACAACATTTCGAACAAATAAAACCAAAAATCAACATTTGAAATTAGAGTTTTGAAAAGTGTTTTTTAAATTTAAAAGCAATGCTGATTTCTATTTTTTACAGATATCCAGTTAAAAATCTATAAAAATTTTCAAAATTTCCTCTTAGGACACTGCTTTAGAAGTCAGTACATAAAGAAAAGTTGGAGGTCTTAGAGGATAGATATTATTTAAGAAAAAGTAAAATTAGTTGAATTTCATTGAAGAAGGTTATAAGGTTTTATAACTTCAGAAGTCCGGATTCCGAAAGTCAACTTCCAAACCTGACTTCAGACTCAGAATCTATGAAACCCATTATTCTATATTATATGTCGTTCAAATTTGAAGGCTTAGTTTTTGTATTAGAAAATGTACAAAGTTACTTGAAATGTCTTTTAAATCAAACGATATAATTAGATATTGATAACTTTAGTAATTTTAAAACAATGAATAACGCTTTTTTAAATGACTCTTAGTAAAAAAGGTTTCACAAGATATTTTATGAATTACTTTTTAAAAGTTGAACAGTATGCTACTCATAAAGAATATTAACATTACATTTCATCTAATATATGTAATTCAGTATTTCTGTCACAAATTATGAATTTTATTGAGTCTTACATAATTTAGTATCAAACTTCAAAAGGCATTTTTATTTTATCCTACATTTAAAGTTAGAAATGTTAAAATTCGGATCATATCGCTCCTTATTGTATCGAACAGTATTTAAATTAATGTAAATGTTCTTGTCCAATGTGTCGGCTGGATTAGTTACAGAGTTGATGTAAGTTTTGTTGAATAAAAACTCCCTCCAACAAACAGAAGCAGCAAAATCGACTTTTGGAATCATTTTATTACCAAATAGATGGGGATAACCCTTGAGGTACTTTAAATCCGCTACTCCAAAGACACAAATGGAATGCCGCATAACATGGCTATGACATTTTTTCTTGTTATGCCAAACAGTTAATCTGGTCAAATAATCGCCTCTGATATGATTATCGATACAATAATGAGTAAAGCCTCCAGGAGCATTCAGAGCATCTGTCGCCATCAGAGTGGGGATCAAGATTTCGTCGACTCCATATTTTCCGTTATTAATCAAAGTGAGGGCTGTAGTAAGATTCAATTCAAAGACCATAAAGTCGACTACTGCTCTAGATAAGGAACACTCTACAAGGCCTTTGGCAAAATTCAACTTTGGTTCTTTTCCATTGAATCGAGCAATATTTCGCTCTTCTGAAATAATGGAAATTAAACTTTTACATAAAAATAGAACAAACTTTTCTGAAATAAATTTAAACGCGCAAAACTCCAATTTTCTTTCTTGTTTATCCGCTGCCATATTGGTGGCAAAATTTGTACATCATTCGTTCCATTCATCCATGTGAAAATTTGAACCATTTCAGCGTTAGTTTTCAATGAAAAGTCATGATTCTGAAATCTCAGCCATTAGATAATTATTAATTTGCTTTCTTAGATTTCCCAACTTCATTCAATTTGGACTCTTAATTTTTATAATTTAATTTTTCTTATTTTAATATTGCATTATGAAAAAGTTAAAAGTGTTTATTAAAAGGGTTCAAGCAGTATAAGTTTGATCATAATGATATAATAAATAAATTGGTAGATTTTAAATTTTCAAAATTCAAAGAACCAATGTTAAATTTACAGTAACTGTCAAAAGTCTTTGCTAATTTAGTTTTTTTTATTGATATTTAAGTGTTATTGGAGATAGCATAATAGGTTTCTCTAGTATTTCAATATCTACCTTTGGCAGATGGTTTAATAACCGTTTTTCCCGAAATTATAGATTTCCCAGTGAAGTTGGCTGGAAAACTTCAGAAGCACCACAACAAAAGTGTTTGCGAACGTAAGTTTCTTTGCTTTTATATATAATTTTTCGCTTTTTGGAATAATGTTTCTTATTAATATTTTTTTATCTTTTACTTTTATTTCCGATGCTGGGTAGATACTGTAGTGAAGAAACCAGAAGCTTGATTGTTCATGCCGTGAAGTCCGGTCGTTCCTATTCTTCCGTTGGTCGCGATTTCTCGATTCCAGAATCCAGTGTAAGGACGATTTATAATCGTTACCGTGCTCGCAAAACTGTGAATACGAAATACAAGCCTGGCCGTCCACGAAAGACCGACGACAAAACAGACAGGATGATAAAACGCCTCTCCGTTGCCGATCCTCGTCAAAGTGCACCAGATATCCGTAATCAGCTGGAGCCAGAAGTACGTGATTCCATCTCGATTCGCACTGTTCAAAGACGCCTGGTTGCTAATGGACTTCTCGGGCGTCGCCCTACCAGTAAACCCTCAATTTCAAAAGCGAATAAGAAGGCACGATTAGCATTTGCTAAGAAGTATGAGAAGTGGACAATAACAGACTGGTCAAAGGTTCTCTGGAGTGACGAAAGTAAGGCAAATCTTTTCGGATCTGATGGTATATCCTATGTTCATCAACCCCCAAGGCAGAGATACAACTCCAAATACGTGAAACCTACTGTTAAACATGGTGGTGGATCGGTAATTGTTTGAGGTTGTTTCAGCTCATATGGGGTAGGTCCATTATTCCGAATTAAAGGAAAAATGGACAAACATGTATATACCAATATCTTAAAGGATCAAATGCTACCACACGGGCGGGAATCTATGCCACCTGGATGGTTTTTTCAGCAGGATAATGATCCAAAACATTAATCCGCAATGGCCCAGAACTTCCTTTCTCGTATGAAAGTGCAAGTTTTGGACTGGCCCTCTCAGTCTCCGGACCTCAACCCCATAGAGCATCTATGGGGGGAGCTTAAGAGACGGGTAGCGGGATAGTATACAAAAAACGCGAATCAAAAATTCGTTATTTGCAAAAAAAGTGGGAGTCCATTGGCCAGGATGTTATTGACCGCTTGATTGCTTCGATGCCTGACCGAATCAAGGCTATTAAACTAATCGTGGTGGTCCAACTAAATATTGATTATGTTTTGTTTTTTGTTTAATTTGATATTTTTTTATATTGTTAAAACAAAAATAGCAAAGACTTTTGTCCAATGCCTTAGGACATAAAGCTCTGAAGCATCTTTAGTTTAGGGTCGAGTTTTTAGTTTCTCTTTAAATCTGATTTGTCAGAGGCTGATGAGTAATTGTTTCAAATGTTAGGTGATATACAGTGCCGCTCAAAAATTTGGCAACTTTTGTTTTTTGGTTACCACTTTTTTTGCTATAACTTCTTTATTTTTTCATGTTTTTGAATTCTTTTTTTAAACGAAGAAAACAAAAATCCTCATCTGGTCCTACAAAGAAAATCAGAGAATATTGCAAAAATTTTTAAGTTTTGGACCGATTAAAAGTTCGATAATTTTTTGTTTAAAGCTTCATAAAAACCTATTAAATTAATATTTAAAATAATAACTCAAGCAAAAAAAATTAATATCTTGTTACAAAGCTTTTAAACCATATAACTCCTTTATATCTGTTCGCATCGATGAAATGAATTTTTTAACTATAGCTGAATCGATCATTTCCCATTCACGATGAAGCAGTTCAAAAAGTCCTCAGGTGTTCCTTGTAAAGCCAGATGAAGATTTTTGTTTTCTTCATTTTAAAAAGGAAATCATTTTAAAAAATGAAGAAACAAAGTCATAGCCAAAAAACAAAAGTTGCCAAACTTTTAACAGGTACTGTATATTATAATTTGCTTACACATTATTATTGGAACTGAAACTTACCTGAAGTAATACTACATACTTCCAATCATACTTCATTAGCTCTTTCAAACATTCATAGTGAGCAAATCCCATGTTTTTGCCGGCGCTGTTAACATTGAATTCTATTTTGGTATGAAAAACATTAGGAAAGCATTCAGTTAATGCATGAATCCGTTGATGGAAGATTTTATTAGATTTTTTGTCGACAGCATAACAATAAACATTCTGAGGAGCATAGGTTGCTGCTAGTTCCATTTCCAAAAACAAGTAGTCCTGTATAAATCTGAATTATAATTTTTTAATACAATAGCTTCAAATTACCGTGTAAACAATCTTGGCGAAGGCAATGGGAAAGGCAGCTTCAATATCATTGCGAGGTTTTTCTGGGAAATAATTTCTCATTTTAATTTCTCTACAATCACTAGATAAGGATTCTACATCTTTATAGGTTATCTTCTTTTTAGTATAGATATTCTCATAAGCAGTGTTATTATTGAAAAATCTAGCACAATCAACTTCTTTTAGTTCATCCGGCTTTCGAAAAAATGGTTTCCTTGGATCAATAGATCTGACCGCTGTTTGAAATATACCCCGTCTCTCTGTCATTATTTCAACTTTAAATTCGTCTTCTATCGTAAAGAGAAGAAACAAAAAAATAACCAAACATAGGATCATGACATTGAGAAGGATTCTTAGAAAAATATTATTCATGGTAAACGATTCAGATAAATTATTTTTCCATAAATACTGCATGTTTAGAGAATATTCGGGAATAAAGAAACTCAAATTTTATAACTAGTATAACGGTCGTATGATCACAGCTCAAAATGCTAGAACTATTCAATAAAAACTGACGTTGTCAATAAAATTTGCTTGCAGAGAAAAAGTGATAACAACAACTCAGCAATTTGATTTTCATCATCTTTAACAAAAATCCACCTATCATATCCTTCTTATTCAGATCCCTTGTGGCCTCAACTTCTGTCATATCCTTTATCAAAGCAGCTACATTAGTCAATAGCTCCAAACGATGTTTAGTTTATTTTCATAATGATTTAAAATCTTTGTTGTTCTTATTCACAATTTGATGAAATCCAGAATATGCGAAAGAGGTTTTGCTCGACTACCAATGTGCCCGGTATTTGATTTCTAATCTTTTTCAATGGTTATTATAAAAACATAAAAAGAACTTTTTATGTGGAACTTAGTAAGACATTTTCAATAAGATGCTACAGGGTGAGGAAAAAGTTCGGATGCATAAAAAAGTGCGACAAAATTTTTAATAAAAAAATTCGACGCTTTGGGGCAGCAATTTCAAAACTATCATCCAAGGGCTTCACAGTGAATCTAAAATCATTTTCTTATTTGCACTGTGGAAGAAATGATGCTATCAAAACAAAAGTATCCTGAAACTGCTGCTTTGTACGAAACTGGACAAGGAACAAGCTTCATTTCGCCGACATATAAAATTCTATTCCAAACGGTTCAAAAAGTCAACCGTTATCAAGAAACTGGAATAGTTACTAACCGATCCAAAAGCATCAGAACCGCCATTAAGGAGAACAGATAGCCTAAGCCCATTAAGCTCCAGAAATCTCATACAGTGATTTAGAAGAACAGAGATGTTAAATTACAGTGCACTGTTTTATCATAAGGAATATCGTACTTCGAGGTCAAAATCCGAACTTTGCGTATTTTCCATTTTTCCGAAAAATCTGATTAATATTACTGAATACTTTTTATATTTCACATGTAAACTTTATTATTATTTAGCGTTGTTTAAAGTCATGACGTGCTTTTCTATATTTCGGTGATTTTAGTTAAAATATGATTTATCTTATATAATAGATGCCTTTGACCGCACATACATAAAAATAAGGAAGGTGAACAATGGTAATATAACGCGTTTTGCAAGAAGCTTGAGGGAAATTGAGAACGAAACGGCAAATGGCGAGGTTTTTCATTTTTGGTTGAAATTTTACTCATAATTGAAATTCCCCAATCATGCTTCCATATGATCCTATGGGTAAAATTTCAACTAAAAATGAAAACCCTCGCTATTTGCCGTTTTGCCTTCGATTTCCCCCCGAGTTTCTTGCAAACCGTGTTATATCTTATTGTATTTATTCCTATATTATCCTATTGCCCTCCTTAGGTTTATACTATTTATATTGTGCTGTAATATTGCTGTACTAAAATAAATAAAGATTACTCCCTCTCTAGCGATTAGAACTGCGTAGACTACGTCAGAGTCTATAGCACCTTCAGACGAGCCTTCTGAGGTGTCAACTAATTAAATAATGCTTTGAGTTCTCATGTAGATCTTTGAATGAACTGGATATTATTCTTCATGTCTACATAAAGAATCGTAATTCTAGTAAGTTTAGGACATAGTTCATATTTTTATACAGTACTCGGTAAACAAAATTTTTCCACTTAAAATTTATCTTAAAATAAACACATTTCACACTAGCAATATAATAAGGAAATAAATGACATATTAAAAGATCATTCAATATCATTAGGAAAATTCATAAATCACTAATTTTGAAACCGTCTTGATCAGCATGCTCGGTTGTTTTTTGGACTAAGTTTGACTTGTATTGATAAAAGAGAACTTGTTGTAATTTTGAAGGACTTTCGTGACAAGAATTAACCTCATTATTTATGATAATTCTTATAAACTAAAAGTCGGACAACTTTTTTTAGTTTTGGGATAAAGCAAATCCATCCGTTTTCTGAATTGTATAAGGGCTTGACGGGCCTTGGAAACAACCTTCCGTCTGACTTCATCGATGAATTTTTTCCCCTTCAACGTCTTGATTCCCAGATGAAACATGAAAACGTCATCCACGATGGCAAATGTGTAACCTGCCCTGCACATTTCCCACCTCTGAAGTTGCAATTTTATTACTCACTATTTAGCAACTCTTACCAGTACGGTATTATCTCTATGAGAGTAGTAAAAACTAGTGTCGTGGAAAGGAATGGTTCTGAGAGACACAAACTGAGGCTCCCAATGAAATGATTTGTATCTAAAAAATATTTTTATATAGTAAAACTCAAAAAAGAATATTTCCGTGAAATACATTCAACATGAATCTTTGGAAAATCCGAAAAGTTCATGACTTTTTAATAATAAATGAACCAACTTTTGATAAAATTGAATTTCTGTATCGTTTCCTAGATATTCAGGTTTGTCGAACCATTTCCGAAGATTTTTGATCGAATGGGCACCATAATATTTATGAAATTCCTGGGCTTGATTTTGCTTATATAGTTTTAATAAGTCTTTCTTCGTTTCTGGTAACTTTGTAACGTTATCCATGATCTCGAAAATTCTGTAGACGAGCACGGTTTTTGAATCTTTTGTGAGTTTCTTTTTTGCCAGAGAAATCATTTTATTTTCGAAATTTTTACTGAATAAATGGTCCATATCGGCGATTAAAATATAATTCGTCAAAGACAGCTGAAATAGATGATTATTTTAAAAATTTAAAGAATTTTTACGTTTCTGCCGAGATTCCTGGCTTCGTTTACGGGATATTCGGACATTTGTTTGATTTGTTCTGGCTTTGAAAGGATTACAGTATTTAAATTTTCACAGTCAGCATCATTAGTGAAATAATCCTCAATCATATCCGATTCTGAACACTCTTGATTTTGAAGTAAGAAATGTGCACTTAGCTTTAATAAAGAATCGAAATGATGTTTTTGAAGATTTTTTAGCTGAAACTTTCTAAATTAATTATGTTATTTTAAAAATTAAAGATAATAATTTTACGAAATTAGTGACCCATAAATCTTTAAAACGTGTCTTTAGAATCCTATACTTCAAATGCTTCTAGAAGCTTCGACTATTTCCGAAAATTCCACCAAATTTTAGTCATGTGAAATAAACACTCACAAATTTTGCAGTGCAGAAGACTTCTTTAGATGTAGGAGAGTATTCGGAGGGAAAGACTACGGTCAAGGAAATCGGACCATTCCAATTCGAAATCTGTCTCTCAATGGACGAGTCTAGTCTATTGAAGGAGATATGGAGAATCAAAGTAATTCGTTCAAGATCTTCTTTCATTGTTCTTTCAATAACATTCGGAATCACACAATGGCCATTTACCGTATAAGGATATTTAGAATATTGTATGTTTAATGAATTCGCAATTTGGGGATTTATTTTAAAAGCATCTTTAGTTTCTTTTTCACTCACTTTCAGAGTATTTCGATTTGGAGAGATTTTGATAATTAAAATCTTTTTGATTTTCGCTATTCCGATCAATATTATACAACAAATTAAAAGGCAAGTAGTTGATTTTCTAAGTCTGAAATTATTTTTTAAATTTTAAATAAAAAATAAAATTTAACCTGCAGAGAAACATGTTCAATTTCGAGGAAATAATATGTAGTCAAATGCAATACCCGTAAAAAGTTAGAAAAATACAAATCAATTAGATATTTTGAATAAAATTATCTGTTTCAACAATGATGTGGAAACTGACTAAAATTTTTTAGATGAGAAAAATGAATCCAATACGATAGATCATTTATTATTTTTCCTTATAAAAGCAATAACAATAATAAAAATAGGAATAGAGTTATAAAAAGCCTTCGAAATTTTTACAATAGGTACCTTTTTCGGAAAAGAACAAACATACGATGTTGTGGTAATAATCAGGGCTATTCAAAAAGAGCTATCAATGTTGAATTACCCCAGGAAACAAAATTTGTATTCAAGAGGGATTCAATAATTTTTCCATTTTTGTTGAATTTAAAATAAAACTACTTTCCTGTTATTTTTTGATATAATTAGTTACTGTAATATTTAATGATTCTAACAATATAACACCGAAAGTAATGAAATTTGAATTCAAACTAGAAATAGAAAAGCTTCAAATGCTCTTAAACGAAAACTTTATTTCTGTCAAAATGATCAAATGGTGAGGGTTGTCTTATAAATTATAAAAAAGGATCTATTTGTATTAGAAAGAATCAAACAAATATTGAAAACTTGTGGACAAACTTTGGAAAAAGAAATTTACCAAAGGCCGATTATTGTAAAACAACACAATGTAACTCTAGAGGATTAAAAGATTAATAATTTATAAAAAGGGAGTTAGACACAAAAACGAATAATTAACAACATAAAAGGAGTCTTCATTCATTTTTGAAATTGTATACCTTCGATTGACGTGGAAAATCAATCGAGGCTCAGCGATAGAAAAAGCGTGTTATCAGTTGTAATTTCGAGAATCAATTTTCTATTCTCAGTTCGATTACAGATAATGCTCATGCACCTTACGTTTATAACGGCAGCAAACAAGGCTGAATCAAGAATCTTTCAAAATAGCAGCTTTCAACGATCTTGGAAGTTACAATACTCTGAAAACAATAACTTAGTAAAAACTTAAGGTTCAGATACTTTTAGAATCTTTATATTCATATTTCAACTTTTATGAAATTCTGTCATGATTACTGTCGGTAGCTTCTTTATATATGAATTAACCGTTTTTAACGCTAGTCATAGAATCAAAGAATAATGACCTCTACAAATTGATAACCTGATCTTGGTATAATCATTATCAGTGTATAAGGATTGAAGATGAGATCTTGTTAGGAAAATTCTGAGTAGAGGTTTTATTGATGGAGGAACGATTGTCTATGCTAGAGTTCACCAATTTGTTCAAAACGGCGAATCCATAGATTTTTCATTCTTTTGGGTTAGGATTATTAAAATTTTATTTTTCAGTGAATTTTGAATTTTTTCTTCTAGTAATTGATGGAAATTTATTTTTAATAATTTTTATAATAGAGTATTTGAAAACCAGAAAAACTTACTTTTATTTCAATAATATTAAATTTGTCTTAAACTGTGAGTTATAATGTCTTTTATTAACATTTGAAAGGAAATTTCATGGATCTGTCAATTGCCATAATTGCAATCATCATCATCATCATCTACAACTCCTTTTTCCAATTAGATTAGGGTCGGGTGTTCGGATTCTAGTTCTCCAGGTCTCTCTGTCATACATCATACTGGGATCGAGTCTTCGTAATTCAAGGTCTTTGTTTATCACACCTCTCCAATTTGCTCACTGGATTTTGCATTTAATATGCCTAGGTTGAGTGTGATAATTCTTAGTTTCTACGTATTTCTCGAGCTTGATTGGACTAACTTCTTTAACCCCTGTCGTCCTCGGTCTCGGGGTAACCCTCGCCTTCTTTTTACAGATATCGGGTGAGGTATCTGCATGTCGCTTGAGGGGGACGCCCTAGCTTCACTGGTTAACTGAATAGAACTAGAATTCATTTTCACATTGTAGAAAAGTTTTTACGATCGGCTGCCCTACCTGTCGTCAACCCTCCTCCTTTCTCAGTTCGGGCTTGGGGCCATCCATGACGGAGTTTTTGCCATAATTGCAATGATGTAATTAATAACGGATCTGAACAGTTGATCATTTTACATGTTTGTTAGTGATGCAAGAATAAATAACCAAAATAGTTAAGTTCATGGTTATATATTTTGAACTTTTTTCAAACTTTTGTAGGCACAAAGATCGGACTTAAACCGGAACGGCCTAGACAGGATGCCCAAAGCTCCGCCCAGTCAGCCGATGCCTGTGAAGTGAGACTAAAGTGTTAGAGAGTCAGTCTTTGAGAAATTCCAACTTCAGATTGGTCCGAGTTTGACTTCGGTCGAACGAGGATCTTTCCTCTATTTGTTCTATGTTTATGATTGAGATAGACTAGCGTAATTGCTAATAGTAGGAACCAACAGTTTTCTGCCTAATTAAGGAGCTCCCAAGATGTCACTTCATCGACATCCCTCGTACTACTTATCTTACTACCACCATCATTTTTACTACACTTTTGATTCAAATTTAGATATAATTCATTAACAGTCAATCAAATTCTGCCACTAGATACGTGATTTACAACCTGAATTTTTAAATTGATATACGAAATTTTATTGCAAAGGCTCATTATTTTCAAATAAATTTATGCTAATAATTAGATATATTTGTAGTATGTGGGTGTAGTATTGGTTAGATATCGATGGTGTGACACCTCGGGACTTCCTTGATTGAGCAGAAAACTGTTGGTTCCTACTATTAGCAATTAAGCTTGTTTATCTTAACATAACCATAGAACAAGAGAGGAAAGATCCTCGTTCGACCGAAGTCAAATTCGAACTGGTTCAGAGATAGTTTTTCAGAAGACTAACACGTTTGTCTCGCTTCTCAGACGTCGGCTGACTGGCGGAGCTTTGGGCATCCTGTCTAGGCCGTTTTCGGTTAACTCCGATCTTTATGTCTATAATTTCGTTTGTTCAATCTTCTCGAATAACTATTTATAAGAGAATTTTGTTACACTTAGCTGTTTGTAACCGTTTCTTTCTAGTGTCTATATTCACAAAATAATAATTTTAAATGTTTTTCACTTTATTAATTGATTTCAATAAATATTTAAATCAACCTATAGTAGTAATATTAAATAGTTAAATTTGTAAGTAAACGCTGAGCAAATCCTGCTTCACATCCTGATTCATCATGCCACCATTTCAACAGATCAGTTATTGTATGTTTTTCTTTTTATAAACTATCTCACAGAGCTTACAAAGATCCACAACAGTATCAGATGCAGTTTTTTTATAATATTTTGTCCATCCCAGGTATCTGCAAAATTATTTGATTAAGTTATTTTAAGAAATAAAATTTTACTTCTTGTATTCTTCGATATTACCGGCTAAATATTCCATCCTTTTTACTAGTTCTTTGGGACTGGAGAAGTCATCAAGAGCAGGAAATACTGGTCTTCAACGATCCCCTTCAAGATAGATCGCTTCAAGACAACAGGAACTATGAGTTGTTTTATCCTCCAGAATTTTTCCGTGATGTAATCTTTACAAACAGAGTTCTCAAATGCCAGATAGAAAAAATGATTATCTAAAAATTTTTTTTAAAAAAAGAGTAATTAATTTCAGATTGTTTTGATAATTAACTAGGGAACTTGTTCCATTCAGAGATTGCTCAATACCTTCATCTTTGGTTATTTTTTACTTCGACAAAAACAAATTGGTTTTGATATATGGGAAAAAATCATTGAGCAATTCAAAGACGAAACAATTTTCCTTTTCCGGTTATGAGTTAAAGTAATTTGAAATTGTTTTCCCTTTAAATAAATGTTCTTACCCACTTCTCTCGGCATACAGTCCTCTTTAGAACAGGGTTTTTTGTTACACTTTCCAAATACCGTAACATTGACATATTTCATCAAAGCTTTCAAGTAATCTTCCCTCTTGGAGTGTGTATTGCAATGGGAAACGAATTGAAGAACCAGTTTTGTTTTATTCTTTAACTTCGCTTCTATCTGTTCGTCAGTCCAAACTTCGTCCTCCAGAAAATTACTCCTGTCGATTTCATCAAACTTGTTGTAAGGACTCCAGATGTCACTATCTCTTCTAAAGCCCAATGTCAAATTGAAGAAATTTTTCGGGGGTTTTTTATTTCTGAGATTTTCATTAGCAACAGACTCCCTATAATACAAAACGTTAAGTTTTTGTGGATTATTATGACGTTTCAAAAAATCATCATATTTAAAACCCCTTGAACTGAAAACAGCTGCATCAGCAATAGGATAGAACCTGAAATGTGGTAAATTGTACAATAAAATTTAATCAATTTAAATTTTATGGTAATTTCTGGAAGTTAGTATAATATTTTCAAAAGTTATAAAAATCTGCATGAACGTAATTTTTAATTTTTGCAATATTATAATTATTCACCTTTTGTCAAGAGTAAAATTACATTTGAAAGGACAATTTTTGACAGATTTTGTTGAGAGAAGGTATTTGGCATTCATTATAGTTGATTGAGAAGAAATAATATAAATTAATGGAAAACTCCAATTTGATAATTTTTGTGGCTTTTCTACTTCTGGATTTATCGTACTCTGCTCCAATATGTCAATTACTGAATTGCTAGAAGAAATAAAAGAGAACTGTGAATACTCTGAGGCAAAGTAAAAATAACTTCCCAACAAGCCAATAGTTAATATCAAGAAAATAATATAACAATTAGCAAAGCGATGGAACATTTCAATATTCTTCAGTAAACCGTAGATCTGCAAAATAGGATATTATTGTTTATTCTGTCCAATTTTTTGCATTCCAAAATGTTTAAAAGTTAAATAGAAAATCTATTAGCGAAAATTCATTAATCGGTTGAAATAGTTATCCTCATTAAACAAGAAATTAACGAATGAAAAAAGATCGATTCACAAGGAGCTTGAGGATTTAGAAATTAATTTTTAAAAAGTGTATTCAGAAACAATTTAGAACTTTAAAAGTTCATATTCATATGTGCTACAGACCATTTGAATTTGTTTTCTAAGCTCACAAATATATCTGTAGTAGAATAAAAGGTTGCATATACATGCAAGCTGATGAGGACTTCAAATCTATGAAAATATCTATAAGAGTTCGTAAAAGTGATTTGAATAAAAGTTTAGCTGAACATCGATCACTATTAATTCCTACATGCCTTGAATTTGGATGGCAAATGAAAATAATTATGATGAAAAAAGGGATATAAGGTCAATATGGAATAAAAAAAAGATCGCTAAAATAATTATTCTCAAAATTTTCATTTATTCAAGACAACGTTGTACAAATCGATTAGGGAAGTCACATAATGAAAACACGAAAAGCTTAAATAGACTATTAATGATTGCAGTGGCTAACAACTGCCTTATCATCGCTAGTTCTGTTCTTAATATTGTCAACTTTCGATAAATCTTTAAATAGGGAACACCATATCATTCTGTTATAAAAATCAGAAATAGATATTTTTATGATTCTTTTCGAATTTGCAGAATTATTTAGATAATTCCAAAACTTTTCATTAAACTCTAAATAGCTTAGGAGATTTTTACGATATTCTTAATGTTTTGATAATTTACTAAGATTTAGAGCTATCAGAAATGATCATTTAAGATTGAAATTTTCCTTCACTTAATCATTTGAGTTTGAATATAATTTATCTGACCCTTATCTTTCTTTTTCTACCCGTATTTTCCCGAATAGAGTCAGGGTTGGGTCCCCGTCTGATTTGACTGTCGTCCTATCCTGGTTCTGAATCCCAGTGGACTGCCACTGTAGGCACTCTATAAGAATGTGCCTCATAGTTGGGAGAAGTCGTGGTTTGTTACGCCATTACTCTGAATTTCTTAACCCCTTGGGTTCGGATGGATCTGCTAGCATCGGGAGTCGAACTTGGGGCCACAATCACCGCGCCATGGTGCTGCAGTACAAAAAATACATCTAATTTTGAAAAAATTATTAAAATTGGTTAAATTAAAGTGGAAAACGAATATCTCCAAAATGGAGTCGCCAATCTTCGACAAAAGTAAAGGGATACTCTTGTGTTTTGTCAACTTTTGATATATGAAATTTTACACATTTATCTCATTTTCTCATTCTGCAAAAGCGTTTAGCAAAAATTGAATACAAATTCTGAATTAGTATTTTAAGAGCTACGAAATGATATATAACTCATTTCAAATGACCACTTCGAGTAGGTAGAATTCCCTTATTAGACATTAATTTTTTTTCCAAAATTCGCGTTCAATTTTCAAACATTATTTTTTTCGAAGATTTTTAAGGAAAATTTCATTGATTTTTTGCTCTTTGAAATACTAGAAACTGATTATTACAATCATCAACTTTATATTTTGTCTTAGGGTTCAGACGTTTTTAGTGTCTTATAGATTTAAAATTTATGGATTCAAGATTTTTTTTTCTAGAATTATATTATGACCATTATTAACAGCTTCTTTATATGGAAATTAATGAATTCTAATGTTGATCAACTGTAGAATCACGAGAATCAACGACTTCTGAAAATTGATTCTATCTAATCTTGATTTGATTCTTGTCAATATATATTGATCGAAAAAGTGAGATCTTACCAGTAAATGTTCTCAATATGAAAATTTTTTTCCATTTTAGATTTTATAATTAAACCAAATTTGAAATTATAAAGTGATTTTTGAAGTGAATAACATGAAAAATTTTTAAAATGAAGACTTTTTGCGATTAAACTTTGACGATATCTCCTGAAGCTACTAGGAAAGCTATTCAAAAAGTCTTCTTTGCCTACACAAGTTTTATCAAATAATTTCTTAAAGACAATTTTTTTCAATTACATCTACAAAAAGAAGTTTATAACTGAAATCACGAAAAATTTTATACCGAAAACTTGGAGGAAATTGTTAATTTTCATTTGGAGTGACTATAATAGAATAATTCCAGTATTATGAAACAAGCCTTGAAATAATCTAATTGGGTATAAAAAATTAAGTTTGTAGTTTTTCTATTAAAAATATTTAAAAAAAGGATTTTTTTGAGATCCTTTGAAACTTTTTTTCCAGTAAACTTCATATAGTTAAATTCCTTTACAAAAATAATAAGAACATTTATATAATTCACAAAACACATTAGAAATGTAAGCTTTTCAAAAAGAGAAATATTAAATGCTTTTCTTTTATATTAGCAAGACGTTCAGTGGGGGACAATGTGCAAATATTTGGGAACATTTTTTAATTGCACTTATTTCTTTTTCATAATTCAAATTTTACCACAAATTCTCTTCATTCCCCACACAGAACTTTTCTACTGTATTTGATGTCTTGTTTTGGACAGTTTCAAGTTAGATATTTTTTAGTTAGCATCTCAGACTTAGGTAATTAAATCATTTATTTAAATCGCGCACTTAAAGTAAGTGATACAAAAGGAATATAAAAAAGTGATTTTTTTCTTTATCGTGAAAATGTGAAGTTGTAGGCACAAAGATCGGACTTAAACCGGGACGGCCTAGACAGGATGCCCAAGGCTCCGCCCAGTCAGCCGACGCCTGTGAAGTGAGACTAAAGTGTTAGAGTGTCAATTTTTGAGAAATTACAACTTTAACCTAGTCCGAGTTTGACCTTGGTCAAACGAGGATCCTTCCTCTTTTGTTTTATGCTTATGTGAAGATAAACAAACTTAATTGCTAATAGTAGGAACCAACACTCTTCAGTCCAATCACGAACACCTCATCGAACCACCTTATTTACTACAAACATTTACCTAGAACAATTTAAAATTTCATCTAAAAACGCAAAATTATTTTAAATTTATTTAACTTCTGAATTGAAATTTTTAGAATTGTAATATAATATTTGGAATACAAATGTCTGGGATAAAAGTTAAACATTGCCAAAAATCAAGATTAAATGAATAATTTATTTCCCTAACAATATTCCCTTTCATCAGTATTCTTTCTTAATCAGTTTTGACTATTCCAACCCAACTCTGATAGTAATTATCATAAGCAAATAAGAGGAATTTTGGGTGTGTTCGATTCATGCTCCTTTCTTTGCTTTGCCTTTTTGATTCCTTCTCTTGTCAAATATACTTTTTGACACTTTTAAAATTGTTATTGATTAGAGAAAACCAGGATTCAAACGTATTAATATTTAATCGTATGCTATTTTAATATATATTATAATTAAAAACAAATCACAGCCTCTGAGTAGTCATTGAATTTATTCGTTTATTGGTAGCTATTTTTTGGAAATAGTACTAGATGTCGGCCAATTGCAGAAATGCTCCGTTGATTGGACTTGCGTTCTTAAATATTTTTCTGTTTCTGTGTATTTTTAGAATCTATGGCAAATTAAACGGTAAATGCATTTTCCAATTGATTTCATTATGGAACTAAAATATTATAAATTTCTACATTTTTGATTGGGAGTAGAAGTTTTCAAAATATATTTTCTTTCACTCTTAAAATTTACCTCTTAATTCTTTCATTACAGATTTGGACAAACTCATAGTACAGGAATTCAAAACTCTTGAACGCCACTCTCCATTACATGAAGAATCCTCCCTGAATTCTCCTTCAGAAGTTCACCCAACAACAATAGAGCTTTATCAATCTCAAAGTCAAATTCGAAAACAAAAATTAAAAGACTTGAAAGACACCTATGGCTGGCTAGTGCTTTACAATGTTCTTGTTCCTGAAGTCTTCTGTAAGGACTTGGTTAGAATAGGAACTGTTATCGATGGAGGGAAATGGGTCTGCAACCCTATTCACATGAGAGAATTTGAAGCGTGTACAGTGTACTCTATGGGAATCCACAATGAACCGAGTTTTGAAGAAGAATTTGCCAAGTTTACTCATAAAAAGTGCTTTATCAGGAGTTTTGATAAGGATAATCAGAATCCCCAAACACTCAAGAAAATAGAAAACTCCAATGGGACTTTCATGAAGGCCCTTATTTCTTCGGAAACCAACAAGTCCGCAAATAGCTACAATATGAGATCTCTCATGGAAATATTCCAAGACAAAAAGATTGACATTCTCAAGATAGACATAGAAGGATTCGAGTACCAAATTATTGAGGACTTGACCAGTATCCCGATGTGCCAGATTTTAATTGAAGTCCATGGACGCACTCCAACGAGAACCTTGGAATTTTTACGGAAGATATCACAAAGTGGGTATTACTTATTCAATTACGAAATCAACGGCGCTCTTCACAAGCTGAGTGAGTACAGCTTTATCCATCAAAATTGTTTGAAGGATTATGGAGTTAACGTTGTTTTTGGAAGATATTTATCATGAATAAAATAAAAAAGTTAAATTAATTAAATTGAAACTCCTAATTTACACAGTTATCTATAATATTAGACAAAGAACAATTGAATGATTTTCACTATTTACTTCATTCTTTGTACTTGAAACTATTCGACTCAACGGCACTAAGTGAAAAATGTTATTGAAATAAAAATTAATTACAAAATTAAAATATAAATGGAAATAAATCTTTTAAATAATTCTTAAATATATACAGACAACGAATGGTAACAGAAAAACCTTCAAACTCTAATTTTCAGAAACATAAATGATTAATTAAAAGTATTATTAATAAATATTTTTTCAAAGTGTGATTCACTAATTTTTTGAAGAGAATCATCAATTGTGAACTTTTAGACGAATTTTGAATAAAATTGGAATCAAACTTTGTGCCGGACCTAATTAATTTCTGTTGTATCTGTTGATCCGAATGACTCACGTATTGGTGAGAAGGGTAGAGTTGGAGAAAATATTTATCTTACAAATGCTCAAAGGGCAATATAAAATTACTGTGTCGAACTCGGCACACACCGCCACATAAACACAATAACAATTTCTTCCAAGAAGAATTGTATGCTCCCTTGTCGGTGCTAAAGGAATCAGTTCGAGGCTCAGCGCTCCTTATTGGTTGTGCTTCCCTCTAAGGATGGAGTGTCCGATCCAACAATTTCAAACAGAATTCTAACCAAATTGGTGCTTGTTGAGACTTGAAGAGACACCATACAGATGGCGTTTCCTGAATTGTTGGTCTTAGCACGACTACCGTAACCTTACGAAGTTTATGTTATTGTGTGATTGTTATGTTTTGGATAAATAATGTTGTAACTTGTTGTTCTGTAAAGACTCCAGTGCCTCTCTCCCTATTTTGTAGCATCCTTTAGGAAGTCACAACAGTGCTATTCAAAACTCAAAAGTTTTAGAAACTCGGTAGTTCTGTTCTTACATTTTAAAAGAAACATTAGATAGACTTTTCTTCTCTTAATTTGT
This sequence comes from Halicephalobus mephisto, assembly GCA_009193035.1. Taxonomy (NCBI): domain Eukaryota; kingdom Metazoa; phylum Nematoda; class Chromadorea; order Rhabditida; family Panagrolaimidae; genus Halicephalobus; species Halicephalobus mephisto. Next base: position 85,674 of record SWDT01000068.1, on the reverse strand, counting down.
CTTATAATTCTAACTCCTTGAAGGAAAACAATCCATAGTTAGTGACAGACCAAAAGCAGCTTAAAATACCTTGAGATTTGATCAATTCACTGATATCTCTATCATGCATAATTCACAATAATACTTCATTTTCATATTAGAATAAATGCATCCCTAAATTTTTCATGAACGTGGACCTTTCCTGGCTATCGATTAAAATTCCGCCGTTGATAACAATTTCTCTTCTGGAAAACATTGCATCTTTGATTGAACACGTGTTTCAAAATTATTAGTTGATATGCTTAATTCGAGGAAGCAACAATTTTGTTTGGTTCGTTTTAATTTTATTTCTGTTTTATAAATTAGTTTTAGCTTTTATTTGGTGTCGTAATAATTCAATTCTTGATTAATGTTTTATTGCATAAAAATTCCACTAATTATTTTCAACATTCAAAAATAAGCTCCACAGCAGATATACTTGATGAAGCTTTTGTAAAAAAAGGAATAGCAGAAGATTTGAAGAATGAGGAAATTGATCCTGAAGCGATTTTTGATGAAAACACAGACAAAACCATAAAATTTGTGGAAGATCCATTTGATTGGATTTATAGATTGGATTACAACAAATCTCACTCATTCGATAACCAATGCAGATTTCCAGTTATTAGACATGGTTTGAAGTTAATATCTATTTATTAATAAACAACTTAATTTAGACGACAAGGAGCTTCAAAAATACATTCTCCATTACAGAGAGACTGATTGCAGTAAATTTAGTAATGAAGAATCTCCTCTCGTCCATCAGCATAGAAACGGGGAAATTCTCGTAGCAAAACCGAATCGAGGTTTAATCAAAGATTTTTCCTGCTTCTATAGAGAACTAAGTGGAGCTGTGAGGCCGAAAACCTCCGTCTCCATTGAAGTTGGTAACTGGACTAAGATTCCAATTGGAAAGCGGGTTCTCATTCAAAAGGACCAATTTTTGATTCAATGTCTCAGTAAAGGAAATAGAGTTTATCTAAATGCCTTCTCTTGGGTTTCCGATAAACCAAGACTGAATCCTCCTGTTATTTCTGGAGAGAATAAGTACAGCATCAGTTTACTAATCATCGATAGCACGAGTAGGAATCAATTTTTCCGTCATATGCCTTTGACTTTGAGATGGATGAGAGAACGTGACTTTCAGATTCTTCAAGGATACACAAAAGTTGGTTTTATTTTTATTCCAAAACCAGTAACCAAAATTATGGTAGAAAAAGTAATCAGTCATTGTTTGGCTCAGAATCAATAAGCTTATATTGAATGATTTCTTCATTCTTTAAAGATAGATTCGAAATAGTGGTCCCGATTTAAACATTACTTAATTTATTATTTAAATGTTGATTTATTGATCTGTTAAATTTCTTTTAGGTATGGGACAACAGTGCAATGAATCTTTTTGTCATCCTTTCTGGGCTTGTTTTCGGTGCTAGATTCAAAGGCTTGGTTGAAGATGATGGTGCCATAGAGCTCAAAGCAATAAAAGAGGATTTCTCCCTCGTGAACATCAGTCTAATAGCGAGAGCGAAAGGTTGGCTTTTATTTTTATTTTTATTTTGAATTACTAATTTACACATCATCAGTGGTGACGCTCAGTTTAATAAGAAACAACTTTTAGCGGTCGGTTGTGCAACTCTTTGGAATGACGAGATCGCTAATCCTGGATTCGGTCTCTTTCATTATGACTACTTTAAGGGCTTCCATAGCCCAATTGCAGATTATTACTATCGGCCTTATTATCAATACATTTACAAAAATCTCAATGCTTCTTCTGGATGCAAAAACGGACAGCCCATCCTTCCCAAATGGCTAGAACTCTGGGAGCAGTTCTCGACCAAGTATTCTGACAAATGCCATTTCGCTTTTAATTTCTTGACTGGATTGACTCATGCAAGTGGAAATAATCTGGAACTTTACGATATCCCAGTTTCTGATGCTTTAGGGAGAATGGAAGCTGCTGGAGTCTTAGAGAACACTTTCCTCGTCATCATGGGAGACCATGGACAGAGAATTGTACATTTCACTGGTTAATTTACTTTGATTAATTTTTTAATATTCAGAGCCCAATCCAGAAGACCACTATTGGGAGAATAGAGGAACGAATGTCTTTCTTTGGAATTCACATCCCAGAAAAATTCAAGTTGCAGTATCCAGAGAAATTTCAAAATTTTGTAAAAAATAGAAATCGCCTGACTTCTAATTTCGATGTGCATGAAACCTTTGAGGAAATTTTTGCACTGACAACAGGAGACAATCATAAGAAACCAACATCACATGGAATCAGTTTGTTTGAAGAGATTCCGAAGAACAGAACTTGCAAAGACGCCTTCATTCCCAAAAATTTCTGCATGTGCATGGATAAAGTCGAGGCTGCTCCAAGGAAAGGATTCGAGGTTTGTTATTTAAATAAAAGGGTAGACTAAGTTTTTTCGTTGTGATTTCAGTATCAATAATAATTTCATTGCTTCTGACACTTTTTCGATAGCTCCAGGATGCTTTTTTAACTTTTTATGTTTTCTAACTTTCATTTATCTTGTTCTATTCAAGAGTTATAAAAGATAGAAAAGAACCATTCCGAAACTATTAAAAACAGCGCCAAAAATAGTAGCTGCATTATTCATATTAGAACTAAAGTTAAGAAATTTCTATGCCTTTAATTAAATAATCCTTTCAGGATTCATTAAAATATCTTGCCGCTGATTACCTCAAGACTTCATTGAATGATACTTGTATCTCCAGCTATCAATACACGATCTCTTCCGCAAGAACCTGGTATACTATTTCTAAAATGTCCAAGGTTGGAATACGATATATACATGAGTGGGAAAAAGTGAAGAATAAAGATAAGATTGCTCGTGATGTCTTTGAAATTGAATTTACCATTGAATTGAGGATTCGGCAGAAGGTCAAAAAAGAAGAGCTCGATATGAAACTCCTTATGAGGGTACAGTATTCAAACAAGACTCAAGAAATGCAGCTGAATTCTCCACCATGGCTTCAATCGGAATTATGTCCAGAAACCTTCATATTGGAGGAACTTTGTAAATGTCTCAATTAGATTTATTGTTAATGATAAAGATAAAATGAAAATACAAATTACAGACATTAGAAAAGCTACAGTACATCAGACACTTTAGGCAGTGACAAACAGATGTAGCTTGTGATGGAGCCTGAAATCCATCCTATATATCTAATTAACTTTGTTTGTGAATATAGAAATACGTTTCAAAGCCTATAAAACGAGTATTTGATTAATCACTTTACGATAGTGATAGGAAATTCACTTCATAAATTCTTCGAATAAAATATCACTAGAAAATATAAAATCACGGAATTCGTGATTTGAAGGCAATTTTTCGAAGAAATACTATTAATTTTAGAATTAGTTTTCGAGACCCTTTGTTTTGCAATAGGATAAATCCAAAACAAAAAGTAGAAATATCCGTGATATTTCATTGGTCATTCTGATCTCTTACCAAAGGAGATGTTTACTATAAACAAGTGAAAGGAATTCAAAATGAAGAAGTCTACAACTACCGCTTAAGTAACTACACAGGTAGATTCCTAATTTATCATTTTGACTTTTTATTAATCAAAAATAATAATGATTTTGATGCTTTTCAGATGTGGCATATATTAATATATCCTAAAGTTGTTGCATAAACTCTGAAGAAACTCCGAAAATGACTTTCAATTAGTTTATAAAGTTTGCCATTATTATATTAGGTCGGTATATGATTTTCTGGCCATTTTTTCAATATATTTTAAATTTATGCTTCTTTAACACGTTGACGACAATACGAGTCATTTCTGGGTCGTAAGTTGGTGGCGCATTGGGACAATACGACCCAGAAATGAGTCGTAAGAAACGAACGCCAAAAAAACGGCTGGTCCCAATCGGCCGCCAGCCAAAAACACGCTCGGTAGTCAACGTGTTAAAGCAAAGAACAATAATTAACTAATATATTGACCATTACTATCTACTACTTGCTGTCATTTTTCAGGCAAGGATTTGATACCATTTGCATAAAATTTCGGTTGCTTTGATGCGAAAAAATGTGAGATCTTGTTTTTGAAATGTTTTTGATCGTCGAATTTTTTGTTCCGCAAATGATCGCTTAAAGCCAAAAACAAATGGTAGTCCGAAGGAGCTAAGTCTGGTGAATGCGGCAGGTGCATCAATACTTCCTATCCTAGCTCGAAGAGTTTGATGCGTATGTATTTGACAACATAAGCGCACGCATTGTCGTGAAGGAAATGAACATGATTGATACTTTTTCCGGATTTCTGAGACAATCCGTCCAATTATTTACAGTATAGTTCAGCTATGGTTGTCATTTCATCTAGCAGAATCTCCCATTGAATAAGATTTTCACATCCTCACTAGACGCTGCGTAAGACGATTTTAAGGCGCAAATCAGGTTTTGAGGTTGAAACTCCAGATTTTGAAGGACTCAGTCATTAGCGCTTCCTTGTATAGTTAACATAGGAAATGTACTTCTCATCCTTGATGATAAGATTGTTCAGCCATTGAGATGTACGACGTATTGTCAAGAGTTATAAGTACGCTCCAGCTCAGTTGTTAAACTGACCAAGGATCAACGCATGTGGTATCACACTCCATATTTCCAAATTTTGCCAAGACTTGTCAAGTGCCGCAATATTATGGTACAATCATAGTCAAGAAACTCTCCCAGTTCACGGCTCAATTATCGCGGATCCTCGGTAATAAGATCGCGAAATCGGTCTTCATCTAGCTCCATCGGTCGTCCGATGTGGGGTTTGTCTTCAAGTTCGTAGTCGCTATTCTTGAACGTATGAAACCAATCCTTCACAGTACAGTAAGAGAGAATATTGATACCCATCGCACTACATGTTTTGAATTCCATCAGTTGCTATATGCTTCAAGCGGGATTTATAGAGTGTAAGGGTCCGAAGTTGCTTCCGGTCCAAATCAATTTTCTCATCCCTACTAAGGCTTGCAATGAATTAGAGCGCAGCAATAAAATAACCAAGGTAACTCTTATATACTCATCAAACGATATTTCAGAAAGTTCCGGAAAATGTTTTAAAAAATGATCAGGAATTTATGCACCGACTTAATATAAATAAACGAATTAACTTTTTAGACATCTTCGAAAATTCAAATCATCTCTAGTTTTAAATTCACAATTAGTTCATTATTAAAATATTTGAAAAAGTAATTAATATTGATCGAATTTGGTTGATTTTTTTGGATGAAATGTATGTTATTGTTGGAACATTATCGCTAAAAGCCCAGTCCTAAGAGTTATAAAAAATCATTGATAATACTTTAGTCGCTCAATTGATACCTTTGGACTCTCAAATATTGGTGGAAATTTGTGAAAATTAATTTTTTGAAAAATATTGTAATCACGGATTTTAAATAATAAAATTGTTAAGAATTTTTAGATGTGATTAGATAATATTGTAGAAGATTTTAGAATTCTGTAGAATCTATTAAATATTTCTGAAATCTAGCATTATTAAAATTCAGTTTTAAATTCTAATTAGAAAATTATAAAATTTACTTTAAAACGATTTTTGAGAACTTCATAACAGAATATTTTTGCACTTTAGTATAATTTCAAATACGATGTTTTTGGAATTTTCCAGACACGTAGATATATAATTCTATTGATTAGAATGATGATAACGCTATTTATTTAGAAAAACTACTTAGTCGCAGAAAAAGGTATTAATTGTAATCATTTGCTTTCTCTTTTATTCCGCGTTTATTATATTGATTTAGTTATCCAAGTTTGAGACAAACGTAAGTCCGAAATGCCGTACGCTAGACGTTGGATTCTGTAAGATAACTGTCATAGCAGAACAATTTTTCGAACATCTACTTTTTATCTGAATTAAAAAATTTAAAACTCTAGGACAATTCTTGGAAACCCTGTAACAGAGATTTTTATTTTTTACCATCAGATGAGAATCATAGAATTGCATAAATCATAAATTTCCATATTTTTGATCTTGAGTGGATGATTCTAATAATTTCCATCATGATAAGTTTCGGAGAAATTTTGTAGAATTTACTTTTTCTATAATGAAAAATTGATAACTTCTAGAATACTGTAGAAATTATTGAAATTAGAACCAAAACTAATAATTTTCGAAAATCCATATCCAGATATATTTCCAACAATGTGTAATTTCTAAAAATACGAGTTTCATTGTTTTTTACTTTTTTAAGATTATAAAAAGTTTAATACTTTCTGTATTTGAAAAAATCAAAATTTAATTTTTTAAATGATTTTTTTATTGGAGTTTAGAATTTTTAATTTTTTTCATTGTTGAATAATTTTCAAAATTTAAATTATTTCAGAATGAGATGCCAACTAAAATGGAAACAATTTCTTTACTTTATCGCAGGGGTCAGTCTCATCGTCTTCGGGATCTCCATCCTCAGTTCTAGTTTGTGAGTTTTTTAAATTTATTTTCACAAAACTTTTCAAATTACGATCGTTTGACAAGATTTTTGAACATTATAGAAGTTTCTAGAATTCTTTAAAACTCATTGAATGTTTTTAAAATTTTATCATTTTTGGAACTTATTTAAAAATACTTTTTCAAATTTTGTCGAATATGTTGTGTTTTGTAAATTTATTTTTATAGCGTGAAAGTGACTTCGAAAAGTGTGGTGGTTTTGAAGAATCCGAAAACCCTGAAGAAACACGTGGAGGCGATGTTCGATCGGATTCCCACTTTCAATTCCGTCGATTGCGACGTCGTTATCAAAGCTGAAAACGAAGAAAAAGTCCAAAAGGCGAAGAACTGGACCTTGCCGGAAGAGGTCCGGGATATCTGGAAAACCATCGAGAACTCCACTGACCAATGCAAGGCTTTGAAGTCCTTTTACGTGTTCCCGAAAGAGCCGTTCACCCAGGAAGAAGCCGACTTTCCTCTAGCCTACGGGGTTGTGGTGCACAAGGAGATAGCGCAGGTTGTGTACATGGTGTCGGCCATCTACCAGCCCCAGAACATTTTCGTGATCGTCGTCGACGGGGATTCCCCCGAGGAGTACAAGAGGAGACTGAACATCCTCGGGGACTGCTTCAAGAACATCCATGTTCTCGTGAGTCCTCCATCAGCGTGTCTAATCGAAGCGTCCATTGCAGCACACTACGAAGATCAACTGGTGTGGGTACGGGATCGTGAGGGGAATCACAGGAGCTGTCAAGTACCTCTCGCAGATGAACCACCCTTGGAAGTACTTCCAGTACCTCAGTGGAGTCGACCTACCCCTCAAGACCAACCTAGAGATGGTCAGGATATTCAAGCAACTCGACGGAGCCTTCATCAGCGAAATCAGTGCTTTCCAGAAAGGGAGAATGAAGCATTTCGTGAGTTTTTCGTTTTTTATAAATTCAGTAAATTTATTTGCATTTCTCCTATAATAGTTATGTATTCAATTTTGCAATTTGTGAAATACTTATTAAGGACCGTATTTGCCCTTTTTACTGAAAAATCTGTTTTGCCAAAGCGAATTAGGTAAATGAACATAATTCAATATATCACGCGCCTAAAAGGAAGGAAATCTTACCTGCTTGTCCAGCTTATACTTTTATTTTCAATTTTTTCACTTAAAGTTAATTTTTAATTGTACTTTTTCACAATAAGGCGTGTTTTCACATTGATTATAATTGTCTAGTCAGTTGCTTTAATAAGAAATATGAAATTTCAAAATTATGGATGATATTTAGGCCAGAGAATATTTAGATTTTAGAAGAAACAAAAAAACAGATTCATATATGGAAACAGTTTTTAAAGATGTTTAGGTTCATATATAAAAGAACTTTTAAAGACAAATTCATATATGGATGATTTTTAAAAAAGCATAGATTCATATATGGAAGAAGCTTTTAGAAATGTTTCAACGGATATGTGAATGGTTTCAAAGATGTTTAGATTCATATATGGATGGTTTTTAGAAACGCTCAGAAAACATGAATAATGGATTCAGAACAAGGATTTCGTGATATGTAGCTGCAATTTGTTTGGAAAAATCGGAAGTTAATATTTTTTGTAACGCAATTTTTTCAGAAAGGAGAACCTCCAGTGAAGCTTTTCAAAGCTAGTTTGAGTGCCACCTTCTCCAGAGCATCTGCAGACTTCATGACCAACTCTACCATCGTGACAGAGTTACTAAACTTCTTGAAACATACCAACTGTCCTGATGAATCTATCTGGACGAGTATCGCTGGAAATCCTGATGTCCTCCCGATGCCTGGCGGATTCAACGCTACAGCTCTTCTCTTATACAAAAAAATCAATGATAAACTCATCAGGACCGGGAAAGAGCTTCCTTTCAAACTCTACAAACTAGGACCCGACGAAACATTTCTCCCAACTCAGTACTACATCTCCAGATACCAAGTGTGGGAAGGAAGCAAGAAGTGCAAGGGGAAATTCGTGGCTGCTTCCTGTGTGTTCGGGATCGGAGATCTCCCGAACCTTGTCAGAAGAGGGGAACTGGTCGTCCATAAACTGTATTGGACCTTCCAACCAGCCACCTACTTTTGTCTTCTGAAGAACCACTGGAGGAGAGCTCTGGATTTCACAAACCAATTGAAATTCAGTGCCAGAGCCTATTCCAACATTGCCCAAGTTCAGTACCTCCACGGAGTACCCCCCGAGAAACTCATGTTCTATAGACCAGAATAATAGCTCTCATTCTTAGATTCATATGATTGATTTTACGGATTCTTAATCTTTGTTTCTTTATTCCCTAAGGGTTAGTTTCATAAACCTTATTTCAATATACTATAAAATCAAAACAAATGCCAAGTGTCATCAGTATTAGGATTATGAAATACCAATAAATGATGATTGTTATTGAATGTATTTTTTTAAAAATTCATAAAGATTTAAAATCATTAAAAGTTGTTTGGAGGATATTCTTCTTCGTAAGAGAAAGTATTTAGATTTCGATATATCCTTAAGTATCGAATCTGATATATAGTCGTGAATAACAGAGTCAAAATTTTAAATACGAAAAAATCATAACAAACTTCCAGTACTTTGTTAATAAGAAATTCTGATTTCTGATCATTATATTTGAGGTAAAAGTTTAATAGAATCTGCATATCCAATTTATATAAGAGTTTAAGAATTTTTTCCGATAAATCATTTAATTTCTGAATTTTGTCGACGAAATTGATGATAGCATGCAAAAGTAGCTTTAATGTATTGATATACATATAGATCCTAACGTATAGATGTGTTATATTCAACATATCAGTCAGAAACTAATATATCCAACACATCAGTGGTATTTTAACTTATTGATATGTTGTATATCATGTACTGTTTCTACGTGCAGATTAAAGTTCTTTGTAGACTTCTGGCTAAAAATAAGCATTCAATTTCTAGAAATCTGAGTTTTATTTTACAAATACCTTCATTTTTGTAAGAAGATAAACTGATAAGAAAAATTTTGGAAGAAATCCGAGCTTAAAAATGCAAGTCAGTGGATTAAAAGACGAGATGAAAGTTGTTTTCAAAACTAGAACTATTTTATAATCTAATTTATAATTCAATTATAACAGATAAATTAGATGAGAATCTTATGAATGCTGACTATAATGTAATGTTATGAAAGCAAAAGTTTCTCGAGTGATATCCTTAGTATTTGGGAATCCGATATGACTCTGTAAGCATAAAAAACAGAATTAAACCGCAAACGGCCTAGACAGAAAGCCTGAGAGGCAATACTAAAATGTTAGAGAGTCAGTCTTTGAAAAAGTCCAGCTCTCCATAGGTTCGAGTTTGGCTTATACCAATCGAGGACCTTTCCTTCTTTTGCCTAAAATCTATGAAAGAATAAAAATGATTTAATCGCTTAACAGCAGAAATCTATGGTCTCCGTAGAAATGTGTAACTCCTCAAGTGTTATAACATCTTGATGCAAATCCAGACTACCCATGCTCCAGAAATTTTAAGCAGAAAAATCGGTAAAAACAATATTTTAGATCATAGCTAGGGGTTCCGGATCCGCGTGTAGACGAGAAATATATAAAACAACTTTACAGGCCCAGAGGCACGAGATAAATCACAACTCTACAAAACTATTGCGCAATTTTAAAATTATCTCCAACTCGCAATCGTACACCTTTCGTTGATCCTCAGAGTATTTCCCTTCGGCATCAACGCTGTGTGGCTTGCACTCAAATAGATTGTGTGCAATCCAACACAATATATATAGATTTGTTTGATAATCGGATAAAATTGTTTTAATTGAAAATGGAGAAAATAGAAGTAATTATGGATTTATGAAAGTTAAAAACTTTAGAAAGAATCTAAGAAGAAATAATTTACTTTTGCAAGGAGAATGTGTTATCTTTTGTGTTCAAATGAGTTGTAAATGCGACTTCTTTAAGAATAATAAGATGAGGAATTATTAAATTCTACAAAATTAATTGATAAACTGAAATACCTTACTAGAAATGGTTTTATTAAAATTGAAACGAAAGATTGTTTTCGTCGCTATTGAATAAGTTACTTTTCAAATGTCAGATCACATTGCTTTAGGCAATTTTTTGAATTGAATCTAAACACTGAAAATCAAATATTAAAAAACTAACAGTTCTGATTAAGACTAATTTAAATATAATTTAGAGAACTTTGAAGAGTATATTAAAATGTAAATAATGACAAGATTTTCTATCACATCATTGTGGAAAATTACAGTGATTTTCTATCATTGTTCAGTTTATTAAAAATGTTTCTGTCAAATTATCAATAATTATTTAACTACAGTATCGGATTAATTTCATTTTGTAGTTTTGTAATTTTACTTAATTTTTTTAAGTTTAAAATTTAAAAAATAAAGTCCTTATTGATGATTGGAAAAAAGATGAATAAATGGAAAAAGTAAATTCGCAGTCGAATTTTATTTTTATTTTTGAAGTATATTTTGATTTTTTTTTCATTTATTAAATAGAACATAATCCAACCTTTATTCTTAAAAAAAGTTTCCCAAATTACAATAAATTTAAACTAAATTTTCATGTTAAAATCAAATAAGAAAATCGTTCACGTAGGATAAAGTTAAAGAACTTGTTTTATTCGCTTAGTAAATTTTTTGAACTTCTTCAATATCTACAAAAGTATGTTTTTCAGCAGTTCAAAATGCTATCTTAACATAAAATATACTTTTTATCTCGAGATTAAATTTTAAAATCTATTTCAAAAAGAATTCATTAAAAATCCCTAAAAATACTTCCTTCACAACAAACTGTTTTATTTTCGAGCGTATCTGCTGGAAAATTCTTATACATTGTGCTCCATTTCAAGTACGGTTCGATGAAAACTCGTGAATGATGTATTTCACCGAGCAAGGACAAAGGAACAATTTCAAATTCAAACAATCAATGGATTAGATTGCCGCAACAATTGGGACTGGATTTGGACAGAGGTTCCCGTACAAATATTGACAGTTTTTCCACTTGTCGTTTTGTAACTTTCATCATTCAAAAATTAATACAACGAGTAAGTTGTTCAATTTTGGTCTTGACATGAACGGCGATTTTATTTGAATTTAACATAATATTTTAGTTGTAGTTTACTATTTGTAGAGCTTTTTAAAAATAAAACTGGGATCTTTATCCACTAAATATAAAAAGCAATGCTAGCAGTAGACTGTTCGCGTCAAGACCTCAATCAAACAACCTAGTTCCTTTCTTTCAAGTCAAAGGTATACTTTTCATAATTACCATCCTTGAAAACTTTGGAGAAGTTTCCAAACTCCAAGGTCTCTTTGAGGACCTCTTTTTCACTCATTTTGAAGGCAATGATCCTTTTCGTTTTTCTTCTTATTCCTGTTTTGCATCTGTCGCCAATTGGCCTATTTGGTTTTTTTATTCAAAGAAACTGACGTTGTGAAATATTATTGGCCGAGAGCTATTTATATAGTGTTATCGGACATTGGACACGGATTCGTCTGTCAGAAAGCAAATATTATCATCGATCGGAGATGGAGATGGATGATTTGAACCTAGCGAAGAATGAAAATGTAATTTTTTTGAAATTCAAGCTTTAAAAAAAAATAATTCTAAAACTGATGAAATTTCTTTCGAAATAAAATTTATCAATTTTCATTTTAAAATTCTATCTAATGGGGTATAATGCAGGTTTTTGAAATAAAAAATAAAGTATATTAAAACGAATTCTCAAATTTCTTTGAAATTTTTCTCCAAATTCAACTATTATTTTCAGTTCGAGACCCATTTTAAATTTATAAAGTAAAACTGATAATCCAGTAATATCTCTGACTAATTTCAAGATGTTTTAAATATTTTCGTTTTGAAACCACTTTCTAGCAAAGTACTGCCAGATGTTCAAAAATAATTTCTGGAAAATAATCCATCAAAAGGATTGCTTGGAAGCTCCCCAGTTATTCAATACGGATTCCTTGTGGCGGCAGCTTTTTGACATTTCCCAATTTTATTGTTTCAGCTAGTCTCCCGGGAAATTCTGGAATTGATTTTGTTGACTTTGTTTTTATTTATCGTTCTTTATGAATGGATACCAAATGTAGAAATTCGGAAATTCCTTCAAGGTCTTCATTTAGAATTCCTGAATTTTGAAATTTAATCCATTCTTGTTTCTCATCCAGGAAAGTGGCACTAAAAGAGGCCTCTACTTCATTAGCCTGTCTTCAATTCTGGGAGGAAAATATTTTTGGAGTAAAAAGTGAATAAGACCAAATTTGCTTTATTTTGATCTCTATTAGATGTATTTTTTCTTTCCGTAGAGATTACTTTATCTGGCATTTGAGTTCAAAACAGGATCTTGACTAGAAATTGTCCAAGAAAGAAAATCAAAATGTCTAATGATGAAATATTAATTTTTACTTTTTTCTTCAAAACAATTGTAATTACTTTTTTCCACCTGACCAAGTTTATAAATCCTCAATTTACGGCGAAAGTAGAAGTCCCAAAATGTCAATATTTCCGGCTTGCACGCCTCAGGGCTTCCGAGATGAACCAATGACTCGTCTCATTGCGCTGAGGCCAAACTTGTCGATGAAAATTGTTTTGCCTTCCTTTCTGTGCCAACTCTGGGAATCCACATTTTTCTTTTTTCGCTTTCGAGAGAAAACTCGGATCGATCGGGATAAGTGTAAATAGCTGTCAGTCTCAATTTTCCAAGGTTTTTGGCTTACTCATTTTTATTAGGCGGTTTTGTTTGTTGAAAGTTTTTGACGGATTCAATGACAAGGATTAAAATTGTATACTAAAAAGACAAAATTAGTTTCCCAAATTTAGTCATGACATGAGTGCTGGTTTTACTATTTTTTGAATATCGATTTATAATTACTAGACAAAAATCCAAACTTTATTTTCAATGCATCAGTAAATAATAATTTTGAGCTAAATTATTGAGTTTAAATGAAATGTATTGTTCGCGTCGAAACTAAAATTTAACAACTTGACATTGTTCTTTTAAGAAATAAATGTTTTCGTTGTAGGGCAGATCTAAACCTGCAACAATGACTAATCCTTCAACAAAAAACTCGAATTTAGAACAGAACGTCAGGTTTATTGATGATGATGAAATGTAAGTAGATTTTGGTTTCCATCCAAATTTGTCTTTCAGTAGAAAGTGTTTTGAGTTACTATTCCAATGATTTCTTTTGGTTATTGGATAACGACTGATCATAAATTAATTAATTCTAATAATTTCAGTCCAACTATTGAGAAATGTAATGCATACACTCAGGAATTCCGTGACGATGCTAACGAGAGGATCGTCTATGTTTTTGATTACGGCGGAATCAAGCTGGACAGAGTAACTTTGAAGCAACTCAAGGATAAAAACCGTTGGGATGTCATGAAACACCCCTACATTCTTAATTACGTAAACGAAATATTAATTCATTCGGCGACAAGCTATGCTATCCACATTGTGATATATTTTATCTTCTTGTTTCTGCTTTATTCTTACATCCACACTAATCCCCAGACATGGAACAATACTGTTGTTACTATCCTATCCTTTGGGTTTATTTTCGCACTGGTAAGTAATTGATGTTGAGTTGTAGATCTGAGAGTCCGCCTTGATTAAAAGCTTCAATGATGTACCTTATTAATCAAGAAGACGATTTTATTAGATCTCCTCTTTAACTTTCTGCATTTTATGCATCTCATTTTCAGCTTGTCAAGGCCAAACTCAAAGTCGACAGAGATCCAGATTGTGGCAAAATCTCTATGTGGTTCACAGCTAGCTACATCTTCACTTTCCTCACTTATGTCATCACTGTTATTTTCGTTTGGTCTCCTACGCTGTTCAACTATGATGACTACAATATGGAGCTCAAAAGAACTATTGCATGGTTTCTGCCTATTATTGCGATAATATCATCTTGGATCCAGTGCTTATATATTCTCAGAAAATCTCCCTGTGGACCTTATATCTTGATGATGAGTAAGATTCTGAAGAGCTTTATGGGGACGATTTTCATCTGGGTTCCCACTCTACTGTGCTTCGCATTTTCATTTCAATTAGTCATGCGGGAGTCTGGCAAAGATCCTTGGAATGATGCGGTGAGTTTGAGGAACAAATCGTTAGGAAACTCATTTCTCTAAATAGTTAATCTTCTTAGATAATCCCCATCTTAGCAATTTCTATTCGACGATAAAACTGAATAGTGACTATCTTGAATGATTTTTCACTTTCCAATTATTATCTAAATGCTCTTTTATTAAAATTCCTTGAATTCATTCTTTCAGATCCTCTCCAACGGCTCTTCCGTGTTTATGACCATGTTCCAATCCTTCACTAAAACTTCAGCCATGATGATCGGAGAAGTTGAGGCCAATGACATCCTGGAGTTACGTGCTTGGATCGCTAACTTGCTTCTCATCATTTTCGAAGTCATCACCGTCATCCTTCTGATGAACCTGATGGTGAGTTCTTAGATGAAAACTGTCTTATATTAACTTATCTCTAGATCTCCCTCGCTGTTGGTGATGTCAGTGAACTTAGAAAGTACTCTGATTACGAATTGCTCCGGATCAAAGTCAATTACTGCATTGAGGCTCTGCACTTGAGTGAATTCACCAGATGTTGCTTCTGGACCCCTTTGTTCCGACAGAAAGCCAACAACATTGCTATTGTCTGCAAATATGGAAACAAAATGTTTACAACGAATATGGAGCTCGGAAACAGAGTCACCTTCCCCACCAAGGCTATAGAAAGACCCCAGATTCATGACTTGACACTGAACGCAGAGTCCATCAGACTCATCTTTTCGAACATTGCACCAGGATCTACTTTGGATCGAATTCGAGTCCTTGGGGTGGAGAACGCTATAATCAGGGTCAAAGAAGTCAGTGGCTCTGGACTTGCTCAAGTAAACAACGAAGGCTTCAAAAATGAGCTGATGCACTTAAAAGATGAGGAATCGTGTTACACTAAGTTTCAACGGTGGCTGATTGGACTCAACTGGAATTCGCTCTTAAAAGCTGAATAAATTCAGAGTTTTTTAATCAATCTCAGGCTTGAATTCTGTTTTTTCGCTGCCAATTAATAAAATTAAAAGTAATAATTAACTTCAAACATGCCTCAACATGTATTAGTATTTCATTAAGATTAAGAAGAGTAAATTTACGACATATACTCAGCATATATCATTGAATTTTATCAAACGAACTTCTGAGGTGGATTATGCGTCGATAAAGTATTATGATTTCTTGCAATTTACAAATTCCAGAGATAAAATATCATGCATTCAATATTTTAAACTTTATGAAATTCAGAAGAGCTCCAAAGGCCCCAAGTACGTATGTAGTATAGTAGATTTAGTATAGCATAAGAGGGATCGTTGTTGGTTTGATGTCGATGGAGTGACATCTTGGGAGCTTCTTGATTAGGCGGAGAACTGTTGGCAATTCAAGCTTGTTTATCTCAACATAAGCATAGAACAAAGAGAGGAAAGGTCCTCATTTGATCGAAATCAAACTTGGACCAATCTGAAGCTGGAATTTCTCAAAGACTGACTCTCTAACACTTTAGTCTCACTTCATAGGCATCGGCTGACTGGACGGAGCTTTGGGCATCCTGTCTAGGCCGTTCCGGTTTAAGTCCGATCTTTGTGCCTACAATTCCATGGTACTTTTTTGTCAAACGAATTCTGTCCATCTTCACATTTACATATTCTGTGATTCTAAAGCTCAAAATTGGTTAATTAATGTTATTTTAAAAACTTACTTATGAAATATATTGTCGGTAACCATATTCAAAAAATAATTCATTTCTGAACATTCTGACGGAATATTCCGAACTCAATGAGATAATTCAGGAAGTGAAGTTCGATTGACATTCAACTTTTCTCAGTCCATTGATCGCCTCCAGAAGCTTCATAAGTTATGGACGGGGATCTTGGAAGTATTTGGATATTCTTAAACTTCAACAGGTAGCTTTTATCTATGCTCTCATCATCCGAAGATTCGGAGAGTTCAAAAGATTCGTAATTAATATCAGATTCAGAATCATTGCTGTAGTCATCTATGATTTCAATCAAAATATAAATTACCAGTTATAAGTAACAACTTCTCGGTGTCAATGAAAATTAAATTACGATAAATATCAGAATTTGTCGAGAAAATGTTACGAAAATTAATAATAAAATATGCTTTCAATGGGAATAATTATTAATCAGAGAAAAAATGCGCTTTTGAATATTTACGAAAAACCGTAAAATCGAGGAGCTTACCTGACATTTTGGGATAATGTAATTAATGATGATCTATAATTGTATATATGTGCGGTTCCTTATTCGAAACGTTGAAAGGTAGAGAAATTTTAAAAATGATATTGGAGTACATATGATTTTGACTTTGAAATTTCATAAATCCAGTCAGAAGTGACGAATGTGAATGATCTATAGTCTATTTGATAGCTCACTTCATCGAGTTTCAAGACAATTCATTTTTCTTTCACTACCTGCTGTAGTAAAGTTATAAAGTTTTTTCACCAAGAAAATTTTTTCAATTCAAATTTTCATGTGTCCGGATAAAAAATTTCCACAAATCTTTGGTACCGTTAGATTCGGCATGTGAAGATATATCAAACACTAATAAAGTTACAACCAGGAGTGTTAATAATAAAAAAGTAGATGCGGATTGAAAAAGATCAAATTTAAAATATTTTATCAATCATTAAATAGTTTAAACTTTGAATTAGTTTATTTTCAGAATCGAAACGAGTTTTTGCTCTGATGTGACATTTGTGTCTCAAACGAATAGTCTTAATTCGAAAATTAAAACATAAGTTAGCGTTTTTATTCCATTTTTCAATGAAAATTGTTCAATTGTTCTATAGCCATTAGATAGGTTATTTTATTCCAATACAGTTTAAATTTTTATATAAGTTTATGTTCTTTATTTCAAGTTTCAAGAATAATCAACCCATCTGATTTTATACTTAGGATTAACAAGATTTCCATATGTCAAACTCTAATGATCCACATCTAAAGTCGGACAATAATAAATTTACATCAGCATGATTTGAATACCAATGTAAACCCAGAATAAACTTTTACGGTTATATATACTGATAAAAGATGGATCAAAGAAAGAGTTGAACGTTTTTTTACTACAGAAGATGTCAAAGTTCCTGTTAATTTAATTAATCTTTATTTGTTCAATTAAGGTTTTCAACTTGAGAGACGAGTATTACGTAATATTTTATTCATGTTTATACATATTACAAATGGCTAAAATTTAATATCTGAGTTCAATACGGCATTTGTAAGGTTTGCAGGCGTTAGTTGTTTTGACAATTCTCTCTTCCGTAATCTTCTCTTTTCCAGGAGGCAGAAGTCTCATCTGGTTGAAGACGTTAGCTGAAAATAGGTAGAGCTCCAATTTGGCTAGCCCTTCTCCAAGGCAAGCTCTTTTTCCGATTCCGAATGGGATGAGTGAAGGAGAATTAAAGAATTTGCCGTTTTTGTCCAAGAATCTCTCCGGGATAAACTTTTCTGGGTTATCATAATACCTAGTGTCTGTGTTGACGGTTGATATCTGATAAGTGATGGAAGTTCCTTTTGGGATGTGATACCCACGGATTACAGTATCTTTGTTCAGTTTATGGAGGATATTGAAGGATGAAAGATTGCAGTACCTGTGAGTTTCTGCGATGACAGCATTAAGGTAGTTTAACTGGATTTTGTCTTCTAGAGTAACTGCTCTGTCGCTTCCAACAACTCTGTCTAGTTCTTCGTGGATCTTCTGCTGCATATCTGGACGGTTAATCATGTAAAGAAAGAGCCAAGCAAGCGTGGTCGAAGAAGTCTCCTGACCTGCAACCCAGAGATCGAAGACCATTCCATAGAGTTGTTTGTCGCTGAAGAGACTGGACTTATCCTCATTCTTTTGAAGCTTGTATTGCTCTTTCAGATATGCTTCAACGTAATCCACTGGGTCCTGGTCGGATTCCAAGTCAATTTTTTCCTTGTGCTCGTTGATCAGTTTCATGAAGAACTCCTCACAGTCTTTGGAATTCTTAATTATATGTTCATAATATTCTTTGAAGATCGGAAGCCTTCTGAAAAAGTCCACATTGCCTTTCATTATTCTCATCAAGAAGTTCCCAAAGGTCTCAACAGCGTTAGCTGCATATTGTTTAACTTTTTTGAATTCCTCCGTTTTCGATCTGTCGAATCTGAAGCCGAAGGTAATCAGATTAATCACACTTCCAACGGCTCTATCTATCTCGTCTTGGATGGAGAGCACCTCTGTTCCACTCTTTATATCTTCTTTGATTTCAGAAAGCATTGCCATCACTTCAACCAGAACCTTCTCCTGCATTAAATTTCGTCCAAGCCCAAACTCCCTGAACACTCTTAATGCAAACCTTCGATGTTCTCTCCAAAAAACTCCATTAGTACTTGCAACACCATAGTGTCCTCCTTTCAAGATCTCCATGCCTTCCTCTATTGGTCTATCGACGTAAGCATCTCCGTCCTTTAGAAAAGTCTCCTGAATAGTAGAAATGTCGTGGAGACTAATGACTGGAGTAGAGCCGAACCAAACAGTTTGGATATCGCCGTATGTTTTGCCCCATTCTTGAACAGTTTTCTCGGCTTTGCCATGCTTGAGAGAGAGTGCATTTCCAAAGATGGGCCATGGAACAGGACCTGAAAACTTGTTACAACATAACTACAGTAATCGAGAAGCTAATTGACCGACCTGGAGGGAGACTTTTTCTTTTCCAGTAAAAATTATGGAATAAATAAACTGAGACGGTAAAAATAATCAGCAAAAGAATCATTTTTAATTTCAGACACTTGCGAAGGTCGAAAAAAGCTCATTTTATACTCGTCAGTGAGATACAAATTCGAACTACATTGTGTTTTGTGTCTCGATGTAATCGGAAAGCAATGAACGAGAGAGAAAATGATTGCTGATTTTTAGAATTAGAAACTACAATGTGAATTGGAAAAATAAACCATATTTTTTCTAAAACTAGATGAGATGTTGACGTATGATGCGACTTAACTCCTATCACGATAATCCCTGAAATTGCAATAGGAGTGTCCGTTGTTGTATGAACCTGGTTGCTTCGGAAAATTATTATTATTGTATTTGGATTGTTTTTTTTATTTTATGTATCATTTAGAATAAAGAAATTCAAAAAAATTCTCAAAAGCCTGATTTGTACCACAGCAGTTATGAATGTTCTATTTTGAGGAATATTAATTATCAAAATTACTTATATTTTTGTAGAAATAAAGGACGGAATTAATTCGCCAATGGTCTAGAAAGAAAGTCCAAATCTTCGCCTAGTCATCCGATGCCTGGAAATCGAGACAAGTGTTAGAGAGCCAGCCTTCTGAGAAAACCATCTCTGAACCAGTCCAAGTTTGACTCTCGCCGAATGAGGATCTTCCTCTTTTTGCTTTATACTTATGGTAAAATAAACATGCTTCTAATTTGCTAAATAGTAAAAACCAACAGTTTTTTGCCTGATCATAAAGTTCCAAGGTGTCATAACATCACCGACACCTCCTATTTATATCTATTACTATATTCTGATAGTACGGTCGTCTTTGGAAATTTCATTGCGAAAAAGTTCGTAATTTCCTCAAATCGTGTTTAATCGAGTATTAATTTCATTTTTTCCATTTCTGAGCTCTTCCAATTTATTACTTTTGAAAATCCAAAAGACACTGAATAAACCGATTTGCGCCATCAAGAAAGACAAGAAGGAATGCATTGATAAAACAAAATTAGTTCCGTTTTTCATCCATAGAAAGTGTACTGTCCAGATTGCGGGGGAGGCCACTCGGTTGTTTGGGGTTCTTCTCGTTCCATCTCCTGGTGGTTTTGTTGTGGAGCTGGGATTTGAGTAATGGGGGAAATCGGGGTCACTGTAGTATGGATTACGGTATTCTGGGAGGGAGTTGATTGTCTTTTCGAAGATGACCTTCGGTCCTTCGAAGTCGGATGAACAGTCACTGCTGGAAGAACCACTTGGCCTATGGCGTCGTGGTTGATGAAGCGAGAAGTAGCTGGGGAAGGGATGTACCTGAAACCCCGAGTTCACTGTAAACGTAAAAAAAAGTAAAAATACAGTGAAAAAAGTTAATTTTCAAACTTTCTGTGCAAGATTTGATTTTTAGAAAAAATTCAAAAACAACTTTTAATACAATATTTTTCCTCTATAAGAATATCAATAATTGAAATTCTATTTTCTATCTGAATTACATTATTGTGAAAATTAGAAATAAGAAATTTTGTGAAATTGTTTTGACAAAACTTTTTAGAATTTTTTAGAAAATGTTGGAACCACAAAGTTTCAGTTAATTCTGAATTTTTAAATAGATTCTAGAAGTTTCTATGAGATCCTGTAAGTTTCAACACGAGTCTAGACAGTTCCACAAGTCCTGTTGAATTCTGGAAGATCCTAAAAATCTTCAAACGATTTTTGAAAATTCCAAAACTTGAATTCTTGAAGATTTTAGAAATTTCAATAAAAATAAAAAACATCTAATTTTGCATCTGTTTCTTTAAAATTACTTTTTCCACATCAGACCCCAAACTAACCCATCATATTCATCGATTTCGGTTTCGTCTTTGTGTCCAGGAGTTTTGCCCACGGGCTGTTGGGTTCTGTAGGGATGTCTCTGTCTCAACTGTCTCGGATGCCCGTTGGCGTTACTGTTGGTCACTTGAGGCCGATTTTTCCTTCTATGTTTCTTTCGTCTTCTCTGATATTTTGTGACGAACAAATAACAGAAAACGGAAAAAATGAACATAAAGATCCCAAACGAAAATATCGCAGCGATGATTACTGTTTTTTTATCGGCATCTTTTTCAGCAATATTACCTGTAAAAATCCAATAATTAAACATGTTTAAAAAATAATTGTGATTTTAAAACTCCACACAACTGAATCAGAACACAAACCTGTGTTTTAAAATCAGAAGCATCAGGGTTAGAGAAGCAAGTGATATTTCTAAACTTCTGAATCCGGCTCCAGAAGTATCCCACGGCATTAGGAAGCTGTGCATAAGGTTATGCTGAGATTTCTCGCCTGTGAAAGTGGCAATCAAGCAACGTTAGGATCAGCAGTTAGTGACGAAAAACTTTCCGATTACGAAATCTGATAAAATTAAGTTTCTTTCTGATATAATTACTTTTTATATAAAATCTTCCTACAAAATTGTAGTCTATCCAAAATACGGTAAAAACAAGCAGAAATTGATATATGAAACTTAATTTTTAAAAAAGTAATTAAAACTCAAAATTTTTAAAATTGCACTTCGTAATCGAAAGTTTTTGTTTTGCTAGTGATGAGTGTTAGGGAAAGCAGAGAAAGTATTTTTTAAATCTTACAGTGAGCTTCATCCGTGTCGTCGTTGTCTCCGCAATTCTGATCTCCATCACATTTCAGCCGACTGTGGATGCACAATCTAGTGTAACTACAGAGATACTTGTCCTCTCCAGAACATTCAGAATCCTCTGAAAATCAACTTTCACATACAAAATTCCACATAAACCCACGTTGAACAAGTTTGACTTCGGTCCAGCTGAAGTTGAATCCCTGTAACCCGTTTACTTTTTCTGGTGACGTCATGAAACTGATCCTGATTGTCTCATTTAAGGAAATTATAGGTTTCATGACTTCTGGATTCGTTCCGCAAATGTTCTTGTCAGCAGTCCTATTCTCGTAGTCAATGTGGATTCTGATGATGGCGTCTTTGCAGTTGACTTTGGTGTCGGTGATTTCGCCTTCGACATCCATAGCTACGAGTTTGAGAAGGATCTGGTGGTCTGGTCTCGCTCGGATCAGCCAGTCACAAATGAGGTCCTTGCTGTACTTGACCGGATAACCAGGGGAGTAGAAATATCCCGAAGTCTTCATGGGATTAGGTTCGATGAGGTGGCCGCAATGTCGAGAATCAGAATGCTCAGCTAAAATTAATATCCATATATAACTTTCAAGTAAAAACAAAATTCCATATGTGGATTTCATTCAGAAACAAAATTCCATATATAAATTCATTAAAAAGGATTTCATATATCGACTTTTTGGCTTCATATAGAAAATTAAAAAATAAATACGTCTTATTAGTTGTTTTGAATTCCATATAAAAATTCATATTAAAATTGGAAATTTGCATGTAAAAACGAACCTTTGCTTGGGACATCTTCTTTGAACGATCTTCTGATTTCATACAAAGCCTTGAATCCGTTGGCAGTCCCGAATGAGTCACTGCTGAAGACAACCTTCATTTCATGAGACCCAAAAGTACTGACGGTCGGTCCGGGGAATATCGTCCAGCAATGTTTGGCTTGCAATACTGCTTGTTCTTCTTCTTTATCGTCCTTGATTATGTCGTAAATCTCGAGCCAATCATTGCATTCATCTGTGGATTTTTCTTCGAACAAGGCAAATTGTTCAAAATAAAGAATAATCTGGTCTCCCGGCTGGCCTTGGATGAAGTAAGTGCAGTTGGTGTCCAGAGGGTACTAAAAAGGTCATGATAGAATTCTGCCAAAAAAGTAAGTCCAGTTGCTTGACTTTGGTCCTGACAAGAAAAACATTTTTTAAAATTATTCTCCTAGTTTTTTAAAATTACTTTTATATTTACCAACTTTCATGTCTTCGTTTATTTACATAAAAATAAATTTAAAAATTATTTAAAAATAAAAATAATTTTAAAAAATTAATTTTCGTGTTGAGATCAAAGTTGAAAATTTAGTTTTTTTAATAAAAAAATTACTTACATTAGCTGGATAACGGGGACTGTTGAAGGACCCTCGTCGTTGTCGGAATCTGAAGAAACATTTATTGGAGTCTCCGACGGCTTCTCCGGGGATTCCGAAATCTGAAATCAAATACATAAATTAAATTAATATTTCCAAACTTAAAATTAACTAATTTCTGATTCATGTATGTTGAAACAGAAACTAAATTAAAAAAGATCCGAAGAGATAGCCTGAATATCAGGGAATGTGGGATACTGTAAAGCTTGAATGAGATTTTCAGTTGTCTTAGATGAGAGTAAATACATGAATTATATCCTTATTGTTCTGGTGAAGATTACTATAATCATGTTTTTATCTTAACAGTTAGTTTTTAATTGATATAATCCTATCTATTATTAGAATACCGTTGAAACAGAAACTAAATTAAAAAAGACCCGAAGAGATAGCCTGAATATCAGGGAATCTGGGATACTGTAAAGCTAGAATGAGATTTTCAGTTGTCTTGGATGAGAGTAAATATATGAATTATATCCTTATTGTTCTGGTGAAGATTACTATAAAACTTTCTGTTTTCTATTTTAACAACCGATAAGAAATTTAAAAAATAAAAATTAATAACTTTTCACACAAAAATATCTTCATACATTTTCCATTTAAAACCAAACAAAAAGTTTCTTTAGTTCTGGATGAAAATTATACATGATTTTACATACTAATCGAAAAGTTTTTCATCTTTTAAAATACGATGTAAAATTGGAAAAAAAATATTTTTAAATTTGCTTTTTTGTATTGTTGTTACTTTATCAGATTGGAGTTTTTTTATTTACTATCTTGATGATGTTTTCTCGAGAAAGATAGTGACTAAACCCACCAGTTTTGAACTCCACTTTGGCTCTGAACCCGAATGGAGGCTGAGCCGCGAGAGGGGCCAATTCCATGTCCCAACTTCCGAAGACCAGGACCATCCTCGGTCCTGAACTCGAATAGGGACCCATCTGGTCTGCCCCGGGCTTGAGTATGTCACAGAGAGTCACGTCGTACGAACTCTCCTCGTTCGAAGCTAAGACGGATTTGACCGATTCTTCGGTCGTGGCGATTCCGACGTAGGCTTCGTCACATTCGTTGTCATCGCCTGAGGCACTTGTGGCTTTCTTTCTGGAATAAACTGCTAAAGTCTCAAATTCCAGAACGACTTTTTCGAGATTCTGATCTCCTTGAAGACCATCCAAGATGTATGTGCAAGTAGCGTTAGGGGGGTACATGTTGGGGAACCCGGGGCTCTGGATGTAATGAACAGTTTCGCGATTCGACTGGACCCGGATGTCGCATTCCGTTCCCCGCAGATGAGTGGCTCCTTTCTGGTTGTCCAAAAGTTGCTTCACGTTGACGAGACGATTCGAGACCTCATACTCGATGACATAGCCTCGGGGGTCGTTTTTGGCCGGATCTGTAGTGTTAAATTCCAATAAAAGACTAGGACCAAGAGAATAAGCCTCGAGGTTCTGCTGAAGACCACACACTTTTTTGATAATCGGGTCTCGATTGGAAGGACCATCGTAGACCGTCATCATGTCATAAGGACAACTGAAAATAAAAACTTCATCAAAAAATTTATCTAATCCTTAAAAATCAAAAAAATAATTCTAAAACAAATTCAAAAAATTAAAGGTCCTAGAACGAATGTTTTATAATTTTTTTCGGAAGTTAACAAAATGGACTTCCTCCTTTGAAAGTTGAATATTTCTAAATTCAAACATTTCTAAATTTAAATATTTCTAAATTTAAATATTTCTAAATTTAAATATTTCTAAATTTAAATATTTTTAAATAATTTAAAGATTTCTAAATTCAAACATTTTTAAATTCAAATATTTCTAAATTTAAATATTTCTAAATTTATATATTTCTAAATAATTTAAACATTTCTAAATTTAAACATTTCTAAGTTCAAATATTTTGAAAGTTTAATATTTCTAAATTTAAATATTTCTAAATTCAAATATTTACAGCAAAACTTACTGTTCACCCCCGAAGTAAATGTCGAAATCTTTAAATTGTAAATGGATCCGGTCATCGGGATTATCGCTGCGAAGTAAATAATCACAATGGAAATTCTAAAAAGATTATTCCTTACTGTAGACAAGAATCTACTTACCGCTGGATAAGTTCCTGGATATGTAGGGGATACGATACTTCCTTTCCTTCTGAAATTTAATGATAAAGAAAAATAATAATATAATTTTAAGTAATTTTACGAATATGTCAGACATCGTGAGAACTGGCTCCTAGCACGAAAAGTTCAAATTTAAACCTCAAATTTTGACTATCAACTTCCACAAAATAAAACATTGGAATTTTTAATTTTATCTGATGAAAAACACAAATTAAATGATTTTGAGGAATTTTATAAATATTTAAGGCATCGTGAAAGACCTGATTCCTAGCACGAAAATAACTAAGAGATTCAGTAGCTATTTCAAGTTGTTTTCTTTTGGTACTTTTTCTAATAAAAAAACTTGATATATGAAAAAGGACAAAAATTAAGTCATTTTATAAATATTTAAGACGTCGTGAAAGACCTGACTCCTAACACGAAAGTCCCTGAGAAATTCGGTAATTACTTCAAGTTGTTCTTTTTTAATAATCTTTATGTAATAAATGATTATTGATATAGAATAAATAGTTTTTATATCTTGTATTTTAGTTCTATTATTACAGTATTTAATAATATTTAAAATCCCATTTTTTATGAATAAAAATAATTTCGTTTTTTTACAGTCATACTGTGGAAAACTTTGAAACCCTTCAGCATCTCATTAAAAATCCTTAAAGTTCCTGGAACCACGTGAAAGTTTTTTAAATTTTTCAAAAATGAAAGATTTAAAAATCTCCGAAAAGTTCTGGAAGTTCCTAGAATTTATAGGGAAATCCTAGGAACTTTAGAATTCTGCATAAATTTCTGAAAGTTCCTAGACAATTTAAACATTTTTGGGAATTACATAAAAATCTGCACTTCCCCAGAATCTCTTAGAAAATTTCGGAACTTTCTGAAATCAAGGAAAGGATTCTGGAAGTTCCCAGAAGTCCCTAAGTGATTTAGAAATTTTCTAAAGTCTTGTGGAAGATTCTGGATTTCTTTAGAATCCGGAGGACCTCCTTGGAAGTTCCCAGAAGTCTCTGATTCAGAAATTTTCCAAAGTCTTGAGGAAGATTCTGGATCTTTCCAGAATCCAGAGGACCTCCTTGGAAGTTCCCAGAATCCAGTAGGAAGTTTCGGAACTAACATATGTTATCGAGGGTTCTAGAATATTCTAAAGCCCTCTAGAACCCGTCTTCAGATCGTTTCCCAACACTTTCGCTTTTCATTTTTCGTAATGTGAATTTTAAAAACATACTTTGTACCGGCATCGATGACGAAAGAGCAAAGTTTGCCAGGTATGGCTCGGCCCGGGATGTATCTGGCTGGAAATTAATCATTATTCCGTCATTTTTAAACTTTCGTAATTACTACAGTACCATTAGAGATGAACTGATATCTGCCGTTGAGCCGCAGTTTTTCCGCTCTTTTTTTTCCGATTCGGGAATGAAAAACGAGAACTAAGACATTGTACAAACTGAAATTAATTTTTAACAACTAAGGTTACGGTAATACTACGGTAGAATTTACCTAATTCTAATGTGAGGTGATACGGTACCACAGTAACGAGAAGGCGTATTTAATGATAACAAATCATCTGAGGGAGATTTGAGCTCGGAATAAATATCTACATACTCGAGATCGCAGCTGCAAAAAAACTCATAATTACAGTAATCTACAGTAACGGTTACTTGTCGGCAGTACCGGCGAGTTGAAATTCGTCAAATTCCAGTTTTACGCGCTGCCGCTGCCCTGCGACAAACGTGTATATACACTGTAAAAAATAATTATTAACTAAAAATAATTATTAACTTTAAAAATAATTATTTAAAAAAAACAATTTTAAAAATCATTATTTTTTAAATAAATAATTATTAACTAAAAATAATTATTTAAAAATTACTATTTTAAAAATAATTATTTTTTAAATAAATAATTATTAACTAAAAATAATTATTTAAAAATTACTATTTTAAAAATAATTATTTTTTAAATAAATAATTATTAACTTTAAAAATAATTATTTAAAAAAAATAATTTTAAAAATTATTATTTTTTAAATAAATAATTATTAACTTTAAAAATAATTATAAAAAAATAATTTTAAAAATTAACATTTTTTAAATAAATAATTATTAACTAAAAATAATTATTTAAAAATTACTATTTTAAAAATAATTATTTTTTAAATAAATAATTATTAACTTTAAAAATAATTATTTTAAAAAACAATTTTAAAAATAACTATTAATTTTAAAAATAATTATTTCTTTAAATAAATAATTATTAACTTTAAAAATAATTATTCTAAAAAATAAATACTATTTTAAAAAATTGTTATTTAATGATTGACTTCCTTGTTGAGTTACAGTACTTGTTTCATTACCGTATCCTTGTTCAGGTCATAGTTGTTATTTAAAAGGACTTACTTGGATGTTTTCAAAGAGAGACTCGTCAGATTTGATTTTCTTTTTGTTTTTTCCAGAGTAACTGGGAGGAAAGGGAAAGGAGAAGGTGCCTTTGGAGGTGGTGGTGTCAAAAACGTGATCGCATTCTAAAAAAAGGAAAATGTGAGTAAAGGGAAGGATATTAGAGACAGAATGGAATGGCTTGAACAAGGATCTGATTCTTTGGATTTAAATTTCATATAATTTTTAAAAATTGCAAATTTTAAATTTTATTTTAAAATTTATTTTAATTTTTAAATTTTAAATTTTATTTTTAAATTTATTTTAATTTTTCAATTTTAAACAGTTTTAATTTTAAATTTTTACTTTTATTTTTAAATTTATTTTTATTTTAAATTTCATTTTTAAATTTTAAACAGTTTTAATTTTTAAATTTATTTTTATTTTAATTTTTACTTTTATTTTTAAATTTATTTTTATTTTTGTTTTTAAATTTGAATTAAAAATAGATTATTATTTTTGAATTTAAAGGAAAATTTTTAATAAAATTTGTGAATTTTTAATTTTTTAATTAATTTTAAAATTTAGTTTTTAAATCTCTGAAAATCTTACTCTTCGTACTGTAGGACTCCTCTGAGCCAAAAGACCATGATAAGGACCAACAAACAAGCAATGACAAAAGTGAATAAAAGTGCAAAAATAATATCGCAATCCAGGCTTCGACAAAACTGACAATCTTCCTGGATTTCTTCGGCTTTTTCTAATTCCAACATGTCGATTCTGGTCTCGACAACTCTTTCCAAAGATCTCATCTTCATCGGATTCGACTGCGAAAGAGATCCATTTCGCCAATCGAAATCCAAAGGATCGGACATGGTAAAACTTAAAAAATTTATTTTAATTTTTAAATTTCATATTTTAAAAATTTCTAAAAATTACAAAAATAAGCAAATTTCAACCACGTATAAAGCCTCATAGACCAGGAAATGCAAAATAAAAATTTATATCCGTGGGAAGGATTTCGAAAAATAAAAAATCAATGGCATTCCATGTATAAAAATAAAAAATAAAAAATAAAAAATAAAAAATAAATAAAAAATAAAAATTTAAAATTAGTTCTATTTTGAGGGAATATAACCTAAAATTTAAAAAAATCACTATCTTTCAAAAAAAATTTTAATAAAAATATACAAAAATTATTTTTGTTTTAAAAATTTGAATTTTAAAAATTAGAAAAATAATAATTTTGGTTTTAACAAGAAAATTTTTTAAATAGAGAATTTGAAAAAAATTATTTTTATTTAAATAATTTTAAAAATTTAAATTTTGATTTTGAAGAAATTTTAAAAATTAGAAAAATAATAATTTTGGTTTTAACAAGAATATTCTTGAAAAAATTATTTTTATTTAAAAAATTTTAAAATAATAATTTTGGTTTTAACAAGAATATTCTTGAAAAAATTATTTTTATTTAAAAAATTTCAAAATAATAATTTTGGTCCTAAAAAGAAAATTTTCTAAATAAAAATTCACATAAAAGTTGTTTTTATTTTTAAAATTTATCAATACTAAACTTTGGTCCCGGAAAGAAAACTACATATGGACACTTACAAGTATACTTGGAATTTCAAAACTATTTTGAAAATTAAAATTTTCTGATTTTTTAAATTTTTTAAAAATTTTTTTCAAAATAAAAATTACTGTAAAAAATCAAAATTAAATTTTATACTGTGAAGTTTCCAAAAATAAAAAATCCTAAAAAACAAAAAATTGTAACTTTTTAAAATTCTTCAAGTTTTTAAAAAATTCATTCAAGATTCCTCGTGAGGTTTTTTCCATTTTCTTATGCGAAAAGAATCCTCCGAAACTTCTGCATTCATGAAAGAAAACCAAAATTGAACCTCAAGTGGTCTTGAAAAGATCGTTTAAAAATAAAATTACTTTTTCAAAACTCCTAAAAAAATAAATAAATCTTGATAGTGATTCAACGATTATATTATTAAAAAAGTAAAAGACGAAAGTGTCGGGAAACGGTCTGGAGATCGGTTCTAGAGGGCTTTAGAATATTCTAGAACCCTCGATAACATATGTTAGTTCCGAAACTTCCTACTGGATTCTGAGAACTTCCAAGGAGGTCTTCTGGATTCTAAAGAAATCCAGAATCTTTCACAAGATTTTAGAAAAATTTCGAGTCATTTAGGGACTTCTGGGAACTTCCAAAATCCTTTTCTTAATTTCAGAAAGTTCCAAAATTTTCTAAGAGATTCTGAAAATCCCTTTAAGATTCTAAAAGTTCCTAAAATTTTTCACATATCTTAGAAGGTTCAGAAGTTTTTATCGAATTTCCGGAAGTTTTGGGATCTTTTTTGAATTCTCGAAATTCTTATGAAAGTCAGAAAACTTTAGAATCAATTTCCAGATTTTAAAAAGCTCTAAAAGCTTTTCTAAAATTCTGAAAACTTGCAAAATTCTATTTGAATAAACTTTAATAATCTCGTCTTGGTTTTACCAAGAAGCAAGTAACTGTCAAAAATTTGAAAGAAAAGTGGGTAAACAGTTTGAATAAACTTATGAATGATGTCAACAAGTTTTGTGAAAAGGTAAAAAAAAACAAGCATTCAGAACAGAGAAAAGAAAATCAAAACTTGGATAGTGACTGCTTTTGATGATAAAGTATCTATTTTAGTTTTTATTAAAGTTTATTTTTAAAACAAAAATTGCCAAGATAGCAACTATTCTTTACAGTAATTTATTTATTTTAGTCACTATTCAAAAATGGCCTCGTAGAAGATATCGTATGGATAGTGTCCAATAGAAAAAACTAATTGTCTACTCTAGTCACTATCCAACACTATTTGTGAACAAAAACTATTTAGGCAGCGTCCAATATAGGTAATTGTCTTTTCAGTCACTATCCTGCTGATTTTATTACAGAAACAAATCTGGATAGTGACTATTTTTAGCAATAAATTATCTATTTTAATCACTTTCCAAAACTGTGAATTTCGAAAATGAATCCTAAATCGAGAATAACATCAACAACAGTCCGACACCATTTAGTCAATAAAGCAGAGAACATGCCTAGCTATGAGCCCAATGTGCATACAAAATATTCCTAAAATTCGATCGAAAAACAGAGAGCTCTCCAGCAAGAGGACACTTGAAGCTCCCGAGCGCAAGATGAGTTACCTGCTTGATGGAGAATGGAAAAATGTTTCCTTGTCCTAGCTAAAGCCAGACGCTGTACTAATTTGACAAGCGGTAAAACAAACAAATTTAAATGAGGTTTCTCCTGAAAAATAGGTGAAAGGTTTAGTAGAGTATTCAGAGAATATTTCCTGACAAAAAGTATCCATTTCTTAGTATCTGTAACCGAAGGAATTTAAGATAACAACCAGTGTCTAGGTGTGTAAAGAAATCAACATCAAAATCTGCAATTTGCTCGCAAAATTCAGGATAATCAATCGGCATTTCTGTGTTTAAATTATAAAAATTCCGAAATTAGTATAAAATTCATAGTATTCTAGCAGATAGATAGATATTTCTGTGTTTAAATTATAAAAATTCCGAAATTGGTATAAAATTCACAATATTCTAGCAGATATGTATTTCTGTGTTTATAATTATAAAAATCTCGAAATTAGTATAAAATCCGTAATCTGCTCGCAATATTCTGCCATGTCAGTCAATATCGAAGCTCAAATCCGCAGTTTGCTCGCAAGCTTCTAGCCAATAGATCGGTATTTCTATATCTACCATTTTGTAAACTTCGAAATAAAAGTAAAATTTACAGTATTCTAGCAGATTACTTGGTATTTCTATATCTACAATTATGCAAATTCCGAAGTAAAAGTAAAATCCGCAATTCCCTTGCAGCATCCCGGCAGATCGGTCGACATCAAAATCATAGTTAAAGTAAAAAAACACGCAGTTTGCCTGCAACATTCCAGCAGACTGGTTATTAAATTCTTATTTGAAAATTAATTTTAATTAGGGTTGTAATTTGTCCCTGGATAAATTGAAAAATGAACAACTTACCCCAGTCAATTTTCTCAACGACAACCTTTGTTAAAATATTTAAATGATTTATTTTTTGGTGAAAAGGGAATTAATATTTATTTTTACTTTGTCAAAGTTAATTTCTAAGGTTGTTATTAAAAAAATTGATTGAACAAGTTGTTCGTTTTTCAATTTGCCCAGGGGCAAATTACAACCTTAATTAAAATTAATTTTCAAATAAGAATTTAATAACCAGTCTGCTGGAATGTTGCAAGCAAACTGCGTGTTTTTTTTTTACTTTAACTATGATTTTGATGTTGACCGATCTGCCGGAATGCTGCAAGAGAATTGCGGATTTTACTTTTACTTCGGAATTTGCATAATTGTAGATATAGAAATACCAAGTAATCTGCTAGAATACTGTAAATTTTACTTTTATTTCGAAGTTTACAAAATGGTAGATATAGAAATACCGATCTATTGGCTAGAAGCTTGCGAGAAAACTGCGGATTTTATTTTTATTTTGATGTCGATTTTTCTGGAGACCTCGATATCGGTAGTTCAGTTTCAGTTTCTACACGAAAAATGGTCTTATTTAAGTGCAAACAAATAACTAAGCTGAAAGTTAATTTTTTTGACAAACTTTGAAAAAGCAGTTTTATTTTTATTTATATATTAAATGTATAAAAATTCAAAAATAATTTTGAAAAAGCAAAAAATCATTTTTCGTGTCGGAACCATAATTGAGCAACTTTTTTTGTATTAAATAATTGGGTAATTTTTAAAAGAAATAATAAATAATGAAAAGTTTAGAAAATTAAATCCAAAAATACCGAGGATAGTGACTATTTTTCATGGTTAATTATTATTTTCAGTCACTATCCAAAATTAATGTTTATAATAGAAATCACCAGGATAGTGACTAAAAGTGATTATTTCAGTCACTATCCAAAATTAACTTTTATAATAGAAATCACCAGAATAGTGACTAGAAGTAATTATTTCAGTCACTATCCAAAATTAATGTTTATAATAGAAATCATCAGGATAGTGACTAAAAGTGATTATTTCAGTCACTATCCAAAATTAATTTTTATAATAAAAATCATCAGGATAGTGACTAAAAGTGATTATTTTCAGTCACTATCCAAAATTAATGTTTATAATAGAAATCATCAGGATAGTGACTAAAAGTGATTATTTCAGTCACTATCCAAAATTAATGTTTATAATAAAAATCACCAGAATAGTGACTAAAAGTGATTATTTCAGTCACTATCCAAAATTAATTTTTGCAATAAAAATTTGATAGTGACTGCTTTTAACAATAAATAATTTTCCTTAGTCACTATCTAAATCAATAATCAAATGTAATAGTGACTAAAAGGTTCATTTCTCCTGAGACCTAGTCACTATCCATAACCATTCCGAATAAAATAGTGACTAAATTTAGAAATTTTATTTTTTCAAAGATTTCAATTGTATTTTAAACTTTTTGCTTCAGAACCTTGTTCGAGTCATAGTTAATTTTATAAAAACCAAAACTTACGGAAAAAAACATCTCCGGATTCAGAATTTCCTTTCAATTCCCTTCGTTGAGTCAGAGAGCCGCTGGCAAACTTGGACAAAAAAAAAGTCCAAAAAATTAGGCAAAATTGATTGAGTTTCATTTTTTTCAAAAATGAATAAAAATTGAAAATTCAATAAAAATATGAACAATGAAGAAATTCCGTTTTTTTTGAGCAAAATGAAAAAATTCCAAGTGATGTCAAAGTTTAATTTCGACAAAAAATTTGCTACATTTCCTGAAAAAAAAAATAAATTAAAATTTAAAAAAAACACGAAATTATAAAAAAAACAAAAAATTCTAAATTAACTTTGAAAATTTAAATAAACTTTATTTCGATAATTTGAATAGTGACTGAAAGTGAGAATTCATCAGAGATTTAGTCACTATCCGATTTTAAATTGTTGACAAAATTTCGAGGATAGTGACTGATAAAAATCATTTTTTAAATGTTCAAATTCACTACCAACTTTATTTTATAAAATAGATAGTGACTGAAAGTGGTAATTTATTGGGAAATTTAGTCACTATCCGAATCATTTTTATTAGAAAAAGTTGGATAGTGACTGAAAAGACCGATTAATTGTATAGAGTAGTCACTATCCTGGGGATTTTTGTTGGAAAATAAATTAGGATAGTGAATAAAAATATTAATAGTTTATTCCAGTCACTATTCTGAAGATTTTTGTTGGAAAGTAAATTTGAATAATGATTAAAAATTATTAATGGTAAAAAATAGTCACTATTCAATTTTACTTTTCCCAATATAGCTTCCAAGGATAGTGATAAAAAACATTATACGAGAAATTCAATCACTATCTTTGATAATCTTGATTTTCTAATCCGTGAAAATAACGCGGCAATTGCTATTGCTTCCTCAACCTAAAAGTCGAACACAAGGAAATAAATCCTAGAGAGATTACTGCAAAAAAAAAATAAAAATAAAATAAAATCAATCCCTGCCGGGCATTTTCGAAAAAAAACATAATTCATTTTTAAGAAATCAAATTTTTTTAAATCTAAAAATCACACTATTACGAAATAGTCTCAACACGAATTTTTAAAACATTTTTTAATTTTGATTTTAAAATCTTTTTAAATTTTGAAATAATTTTTAAATCATGAAATTTAAGATTTTAGAAAATTTCAAAAAATCACAAAATTCTATAAAATTATTAAAGATTTTTTAAATTTTATAAAATTATTAAAAAATTTTAAAATTTCCATTAAATTTTGGAAAATCCTAAAATTCTAAAATTTTAATTTTAATTTTTTTGTTGAATTTCAAAAATTTCAGAAGATTCTAAAAAATTTCATTTAATTCTGGAATGTTCCACGAAATTCCCAGGAGATTACGAAAGATCCAGAAAACTTCCACGAGATTTTCCAAGGTTTCAAAACATTTCAGAAAATTCCAGACAATTTTGAAAATTTAATTTTCACAAAAAATTTTAACATGAATTTTTTTGAAATTAAAAAAAATTAATTTTGACAATTTTTGATTTAGAAAATCTTTAGAAATATCTTAGTAAAATACTTTTATGATCCTAAAGTGACAAAGCCTGTGGCAGGTTGAGAGGAAAAACTGGCAGTTGTCGGGCTTATAAAAGACAAGATGAGCTTTTTCGATTTGAGCTCCGCGAGAGAGAGAGAG
The DNA here is from genome assembly GCA_009193035.1 of Halicephalobus mephisto. NCBI lineage: Eukaryota > Metazoa > Nematoda > Chromadorea > Rhabditida > Panagrolaimidae > Halicephalobus > Halicephalobus mephisto. The sequence goes on along the minus strand of SWDT01000068.1, from coordinate 50,642 downwards.
GCGGAGACGACAAACCCATAATTCGTCCGGGTCCAGGACTCCATTGTCTCATTTCTGGACTTAACTCGTTCGTTTTTCTTCAAAAATCTTCGGCATGGAAGATTTTTCTGTCAAAAATCAATCAAATATTCTACATTTTGTGGTCAACTTTGAGAAAACATTTTTCTTGATGTTGTGAAAGTTTTGAATTTGTTTCGACATTGGGATTGAAAAAAATAGGTCTTAAAAGTATTCGAAATAATGATTTTTAGTAACAAAACCAATCCTAATGGAAATTGCTTAGATAGTGACTGAGTATTTAATAATTAAATATTTTCTAGTCACTATCCCGATTGGTTTTTATAAAAAAATAAATTTGGATAGTGACTGAGTATTTAATAATTAAATATTTTCTAGTCACTATCCCGATTGGTTTTTATAAAAAATAAACTTGGATAGTGACTGCTTTTGATAGTTAATTTCCTATAATAGTCACTATCTTAGGATTTTTTAAAGCAAGGGTAAATTTGGATAGTGACTGAGTATTTAATAATTAAATATTTTCTAGTCACTATCCTGATTGGTTTTTATAAAAAATAAACTTGGATAGTGACTGAGTATTTAATAAGTAAATATTTTCTAGTCACTATCCTGATTATTTCTACCTAAAAAATAAATTTGAATAGTGACTGAAAAAATAGTTAATCTTCAAAAGCAGTCACTCTCTTAATTATTTTGATTCAGAAGACAAATTTGGATAGTGATTATTATGGGAAATTAACCATCAAAAATAGTCACTATCCTGGGGATTTTCTTAAGCAAAGGTATACTTGGATAGTGACTGCTTTTGATAGTTAATCATTCATTCTAGTCACTATCCTGACAAGTCCCATAACGAACATCAAACTTGGATAGTGACTGCTTTTGGCAATTTACTTTTATCTTAGTCACTATCCATTTTTTTCCTTTTGGATAATTATTCAGGGAAGTAAATCCACAATCGATATCTATCAAGATTACGGTTGTTGGTCTTTATTCAGGCTTTGTTGCAATTTTGGAACAAAACAAAATAACTCGAAAAATAAAGAAATGACCAGACCTTCTTTCTGCTTGAATGCCCCTCCAGAAAGACCCAAAGTCCAGTGGAAGGGGATTTCCCCGACCAAGTGCCGAAGATTGCACTCGAAAAAGCATCCAAAAATTTCAAAAAAGAATTTTAGACTTTTTATTTCTAGTTAGAATTCCACGAAAGTTCATATAATCATCCAGAATTCAATCAAAATTCCGGAATCTCAGTTTAAAAAATCCCAGAATCCAAAAAGAGAAATTTTAGAAGTCTCCAGAATCCAAAAAAGGAAATTTTAGAATTTTCTAGAATCCAAAAGAAATTTTAGAAGTCTCCAGAATCCAAAAAAAAATCTTAGAAGTCTCCAGAATCCAAAAAGGGAAATTTTAGAATTTTCCAGAATACAAAAGAAATTTAAAAAATTCTTCAAAATTCTTAAAAATTTTAAAAATTTATTAAAAATTCTAAAATCTTCGAAAATTCTGAAATCTAATTAAAAATTTTAGAAAAATCCAAAAATTCTTTTTGAAAAATTTTTATAATTATTTCATTTTTAAAATAATACGATTTTAAAATCCAAAAATTCCGAAATCAAAATAAATTTGAAATTTGAGCAAATTTAATTTCCTTTTAAAAATCCTTGTTGCGAATAAAATTGAAAACCAAATAATTAAATAAACTTTTAGTGTCAAATTTCAAATTTAAAAGTCCATTTTCCAAATTCCTAATAATCCAAAAAAATTCAGACAGCTTTCGTTTCGATTACGATTCCATGCCAATTTTTGATGTCTTCCCTGAGGCAATCTGTGATCATCTTATGTTGTTGAACTTTGAGTTTTCCTGCGAATTCCGGGGTCTCCACTCGGACTTTATACATAGATCCACAACCTCCTGAAATTAAAAATTTTTAAAAAAATTAAAATTTTAAAAAATTAAACTTTAAAAAAATTAAAATTTAAAAAAATTAAACTTTAAAAAAAATTAAAATTTTAAAAAGAAATAAAATTTTTAAATAATTTAAATTTTAAAAAAATCTGAATTTTTATTTTCAATAAAAATTATTTTTTAGTTGATTTTCTTTCAAAAATTATCAATCCAAACTTACCCGAGATATCTTCGGCTTCAATAATTTTTGCTTTTTTAAAATTTTCTTTCAATTTCGAAACAATCTTCTGTTCCGCCGAAGTCGTCGATGAACCCGTCGAGAATAATCTAATTCCAAATCTCCACATTTCCAAAAAAAACAAAAAATAAAAAAATTTTAAAAAATAAAAATAAATAATCAAGAAATTTTCTACTTGTAAATCCTCTATTATTTCCCAAAATTTTTATACCTGTATCAATACAAGTAAAATCAAACAATATTTTAAAAAATCAAAAAATTTCCATTTGCAGAACAAACATCAGCACCATTAATTATCGATACCATTTTTTCCAATCAAGCACAAATGGCAATTTCCGTCGATTGATCCACCAAAACAAGGGATGGCGATCTTTTAACTTCCTTAACTTCTACCGTAACTTCAACTTCTTGTTCCACTGGAGGGCCTTCTGAATCCGAACTGACATCATCCGTACAAGTTTCTGGGAATGCTAAAAATCCATCATCACAAAATTATAAAAACAACTATTTTTCAATATAGTATTTAAATATTATATTTTCCCCAAACATTTACTAATATTTCCATATATGAAAATTAACCTTAAAAAATTGAAAAAAACATGTGAAACTTCAAACATTTCTAGATCTATTAAAGTAAGTTACAATCCAAAAAACCAAAATCACACAAAATTCCAAAAAAACAAAACTATTATAAAACCTATTTTAATTTCTAAAAACCTAAAAATTCACACCAAAACAATTCTATAAAAATACTCATTCCCAATTTCCACAACATATAATCAATTACAAAATAATTATAAGAAAATTGAAAAAATTTAAAACTACTTTAGTTTTTAAATTATTACATTTTTTAAAATTTATATATTTTTTAAAATTATACATTTTTTAAAATTTATACATTTTTTTAAATTTATATAAAATAACTCACCATTAGGAATGGGATCTTCAATTTTAATCCCAAGCAAAACATCTGAATCTTTTTCCAACAATTTATAGTTTTTCCTCAAAGCAGAATACATAGACCAAATACAAAGTGGTCTCATATATCCAATGGCTCTGTAGTAATGTTTTCTATAAATCGCTTCTGGAGTCTGATATTGCAAACCAGATCTATTAAAACAAGTATCATAAATTCCAAAAGCAATATCAAAACCTCTTTGAGGATCGCCTTCTTGAATAAAAAAAGCCCCTAAAGCATACGTAATACCAGTCCATATTTCATCCGCTTGGATATATGAATGATCCACTTTTCCGTCTGGTCTCATTCCATTTACTGCTCCCAATTTACCATTTCCAAATTTCATAACATTATAATCATAAACTGTTGCCATTGAAGATTGTACGTGATTTTTTGGAAGTAAATCTTTAACCAAATCCTGATTTATTGATTCAAGATACCAGTAACCACACAATTGATCTGCCATAACTGTTTTTTGAGAATTTAAACTTTCATCAAAATTATAATATTTTCCATTCCATAATTTATCATCAAATACATTTTTTGCTTTATTTAAAATATTTAAATATTTTTCAAAATATTCTTCATCACCATAATCTTTAGCCATTTCAACTGCAACTTTCAAAGCAGCAATCCACAAAGATCCACAATATGCACTTACTCCAACCATTCTCCAAGCATCATATGTCTGATCCGCCAATCCAAAATTCTCAATCATTCCATCTCCATCTCTATCCCAATTTTCTAAACCTTCTTCAATTAGGGATTTAATCGTAGGATATGTAAATTCCAAAAAAGACCGAGATTTCTTCAACATACAGTAATAGTCTCTATATGACGTCAGAATATACTTCAAATTCAAATCCTTCCACATAGCCGTATTATGCATCACATAAGCATTCGTCGATATCCAAGGTTCTCTCGCTGGATTTCCCAAATCATGCGGAACTCTCTTGTAAGTCTTAATCGGAGCAATATCTCCTTCCATGTGAAATTTAACCAAAGTATCTTCCGTATTATGAATATTATCCGTCATTTCAGCTTGAAGAACATGTTCCAACTGAGGAAACAATTCAGCCAAAGCAAAAGAAGCATAAAAATGAACATCGTAGGTATTAATCATCCGGTATTCCCATGCTAAAAAATTCAAATTAAAACTTTTTTATCTTTTTTAATTTAGAAATACAAACTAAAATAAGAAATTTCAAGTTTTTAAAAAATTTTTTTAATTTAAATTTTTCTTAAAAAAGGACTTACATTCCAAATATCCAAATCTACCGTATTCCATTAGTAACTTGGCAGTGTATTCACTTAGGTGTTTTTCCTGTTGATTCCAAGATTCATCATAGTCAAACCAAACTGATCCTCCATCAGATAGGAAATAAAGTTCATTGAATAAAGCAGATTTAAACCAATTAGGCAAATTAGGATGTTCAAGTACAGGATTCTGCCAATTTTCAATTTTCTTCTCCCATTCAGGATAAGTCATCAGAGAATATTCACTTATCGTTATCGCCGAATCCTTATCCGTTCCAAAATGCCGAGTGTACCATCTGAAAAAACAATTACAATAAAATTCAAAAATATTAAAATAAATTTCACAATAATTTTTCCTTAATTTTTGGTTCCTGATTTCGTATAATATATTTCATTTTTTATTTCTACACAAATCTTTTGATTTTTAGAGTAGTCCAAATACGGTAATCAAGTAACTAAAAAGATAATATAAAAAAATTTCAAAAAAGACAAATCAAAAGGGGCAATTGTTCTAAAAGATGAAATATCCTACAATTTATTTTCCAATATTTTATATCAGTCTTCTTAGTTATATAATTAATCCAAAAAACCTATCAACTGAAAAACTGATCTAAAGAAATTTAAAAAAATGAGTCAAATGAGATAAATGTCTTAGGGAACCACACATCTTACAATTTACTTTATCATGTTAGATCAATTTTCATTAGATCTACTTAACAGACCAGTCAAATAACGAAAAATAATAATTTAAAAAGAAAAAAAACCAAACTAGTGCGAATCCAAAGGGAATACCTACCGTACACCCTTTTCGTTTTTCGTTCTAAGACCAATATTTTCAATAACCTGATTTTCATGTTAGATCAGTCCAATGACCAAAAAAACTGGTATAAAAGAAATCTCAAAACTAGTCAAATTCAATATTTTACAACTATTAATTTGTTCCACATTTTGTACACTCTGCCGCCTTGAGAATCGACGAACAGGATACAGAGAACATGGATTGCTCTAGCACAGTTCTTTCCAAGAATCCCGTCAAGAATCGAGTTCTCGGTACACAACCGTGCGTGAATCGAACTGAGTCACGTTTTTCTCAAACCAGAAATCAGACCACTACGCCACAAAACACCTTCCGGCTTCGTCCAAGTTAAGGATCAAACTTTAAAATCGAAAGTTTCTTCGTTAAGACAAAATTTGCAAATTTTTTCTTTTTCAAAAAATTGTTTCATTTTATCTGCAATAATAGTAAAATTTCAGATTTAACATTTTCGTGTTAAAACATTTTTTCAAAGTAGTTTTAATTCGACCATTTAGGTAGGACAAATTACAACTTTTCGAAACAGAAAAATTAACAAATGTTGTCTTAGAACGAAAAATCCAAATTTCAACTTCGAATTTTGATAATTTTTATAAAACAGAGCACAAAATTTTTAACTTATCTAAATTGATAAAAATTTGAAGTTTTCGTTTTCGAACGTTACTTGAAGGTTATTTTGATTCAAAAAATTAAATTTAAATTAAAATTATCAATTCAAACAAAATATAATTTTTAAAAACAGAAAAATCCAAATTTCAATTTCGTATTTTGAAAGTTAATTTTCGTAAAATAATTCTATTGTCGATTTTATAAAATTAAAAATAAAAATTTAAATTTTTCATTTTCGAACGTTACTTGAAGGTTATTTTGATTCAAAAAATTAAATTTAAATTATCAATTCAAACAAAATATAATTTTTAAAAACAGAAAAATTTGCAAATATCATCTCAGTATGAAAAATTAAAATTTCAACTTCGTATTTTGAAAGTTCATTTTCGTAAAATTAATCATAGAAAACTGACCTTTTCAATGGACGTTTTCTGGTTCCAAAAAATACTGTCGGCATATGCCATACCAAAGAAAATTCCATTTTTTCCGTTTTCTTAGGGAGAATTTTGGAAGATAAACTGACAGCAACGGCATTTGAGCAATTTTCGAGTTTTCCTTCGACACGTCCAGCGTTATCGCTCAAGGCATTCCAGAAAATTTTTCCATTGCCGTTGGGATCGAAACCAGTGCATACAGAAGCCTTGACAGTACCCGATTCTTTCCCGCTGATACTGTAGATACACTTCATCTGGTCGATAACGTGATCCAACAAAGCTCCTCGAATTTCGTTTTTTTCAAATTCAGAAACCACACAGCTACCGTCGTCCGCAGGTTTCCTTTTTCCGGTCCCGTTCCGGAAAGTAAAAGTAACAGAAACATCGTAGATTTCATCAGATTCGTTTTTGACGTCGAAAATAAAAACACTAACAGGAAGAGAAGAGTCCTTGTAATCGTGCGGGATTATCGGAGTTATCTGTTTCACAACGATGCTTAGTTTCAGCTCAGGTAGGTCATATCTCGTCCAGGAGCGTGGATACAAGCCTCTAAAATCGATGAAAATCAAAATTTTTATATAAAAGTTTTAAAATTTCCAAATTTAATACATGCAACTTTGAAGATTTCTAAAATTGATATATGAAAACTCGAAAATATTAAAATTGATATATGAAAATTCCAAGATTTCTAAAATTGATATAAGAAAACTGGAAAATATTAAAATTGATATATGAAAACTCCAAGATTTTCAAAGTTGATATATCAGAATTAAATAATTATTAAATCTGATACATGGAAATTCAAAAACAAACCTGTAGGCAATGTTTTCAGAAGGAAAGGAAAAATCCCAAGAAGACAACGGAGATTCCCCTTGATGAAAAGCCGAACTTAATACGACTTGCTTGATGGTTTTTCCTTCTTGAGATACATTGAGGATAAACTGATCGGCTTTGACGGGATCTGTTCGTTGTTCGACGAATCCGGGTCTGAGGGAAAACTTGCAAAAAGCTCCTCGGAAATCCCGTCCGATGGATCCGGCTCCGATTCCACCACAAGGTACTCCATAATACGGACGATGTTTGAGAGGTTGGAAAGTGTTTATGAAAAGTTTTTCACGTTGACGGAAATTCTTCAACCAGAAAAACGAATAACGCCAAATGAAAGGAAGCGCGTTGTAAATCTGAAAAATCAAAGGTTTCAAAACGAAAATTCCCCTATTTTTTTAATTTCAATTTTTAAAATAAAAATAACTTTTTAAAAAAAGCATTTTTTACAATTATTTTTTCTTTTTCAGATAGAGGTCAATGAGAACTTCCGAAATGATATATCAAAAACTTTAGCTATTTAAATTTAAAAAGTCAACGGTCTCGAAACAAAAAATCTCCTATTTCAATTTTTAAAATAAAAATAACTTTTTAAAGAAATAATTTTTATAATAATTTTTTCTTTTTTAGGTAGAATTCGATGAGAAATTTCGAAATTATATATCAAAAATTTACCTATTTTACTTAAATTTAAAAAATTGCTTCAAAACGAAAATTTTCCTATTTCATTTAATTTCTAATTTTAAAGAAATAATTTTTTTTAGGTAGAATTCGACGAGAAATTTCGAAATTATATATCAAAAATTTACCTGTTTTATTGTAGGCTTCGTAAATGGGACTCGTTTTTCTTCTGGTCTTCTATCGCCTCTGGCTATCCATCCGTATTTCCCTCCGAGATCTTCTAGACTTGGCTCTACGTTCTTGACCGGTCTGCGTTTGGACTTCTTCCTGATGTTAGAATTAGAATTAGAATTAGCAGACGAAGGCCGAAGTTCAGAATCGTTGATGGAATCAGCGACCATGTTTTTCTTCCACCTTCTGCAATATCCGATTTCGAGACATCTTAGAGAATCAGAATAACCGCGAGATTTACAACAAACCATTTTGATGCAATAAAAACCAGAAAAATAAAAACGCGAAAAAAACAAGAATTTTGGGATTTGCAATCATAATCAGAATTAACAAAAAAAATGGAAATGCGGTCAAAATGAAATCAGACAAAATTAGAATAGAGATTAGAGTAGGCAGTCTATCTGTTCGAAAATCACTATCCACGTTTAAGAATTTGTCGGGATAGTGACTGGATTCGACGGTTTATGGTTATTATCAGTCACTATCCTGACTATTCGTATTGGAAGTACAAAGTTAGATAGTGACTGAGTTCACTGAGGAATTATCATTTCAGTCACTATCCAATTCTTCACTTTTAGATAAATCATCAAGAATAGTCACTAAATATAATAATTAGTCGTTTTTATCAGTCACTATCCAGTATTTTCTAATGTAAAATAAATTAAAAAGTGATATATGAAAATGAATAATCAATCACTATCTAGTATTTTCTAATGTAAAATAAATTAAAAAGTGATATATGAAAATAAACTATAAGTCACTATTCAATATTTTTAAAAGTAAAACAAATTAAAAAGTGATATATGAAAATGAATAATCAGTCACTATCCAGTATTTTCTAATATAAAATAAATTAAAAAGCTATATATGAGGGAAACAATGAGTCACTATCCAGTATTTTCTATACAAATAAAGGCTCTCAACCGCAAGTCGATGGGTTTCGTCCAAAGCCAACTATCGGTTTATTCTCGTTTTCGCCGGTCAATAAGAAGAAAACAAACACGAAAAACAAAAAGGTTCACTCACGGAGGATCACATTGACTTTTCAAATCCGCAATTTGTTCTTTTCGTGGTCGCGGAGAAGGTTCAATATATAATTTCAAATTGAGGTCAAATTCGTTTGAGAAATGGGTTTCGCAATATCTCAATTCTTAAACATTCTTATGCAAAAAATCCATTTCTTATGAGTTTGACCTCAATACATCAAAAATCCACATATCAAAGGTTTTTTAAAATCCACGTATAAAAGTTCTTTTAAATTTCATATATCAAAAATTTAAAAAATTCATATATCAAAAATTTAAAAAATTCATATATCAAAATTTAAAAAATTCATATATCGAAAATTTAGAAAATCTATATATCAAAATTTTAAAAATTCATATATCAAAAGTCCCTAAAAATCCATATATCGAAAATTTTAAAAATTCATATATGAAAGTTTTTAAAGAAAATCGATATATCGGAAATTCTGTTAAAATTCATATATCAAAACTTCTTTATAAATCATATATTAATTTTTTAAATAAATTCATATATCAGAAATTTCTAAATTAAAAAAAATTAGTTTGAAAAATTGACTTAGTTATTTTGAACGTAAAAGTTATAGTATGTAGGGAAATCTTGAATATTCGTGTATATTTGTTTTACAGTTGCGAAGTAGTTCAACTAGACTAGTTTCATAAGACAGACAAGGCTGTCGAACAAGGAATTAAGTCAACAGAGTCCAATCCAACACAAAGCACAAATCATCAAATTTTACAATAAATACTATTTACGTACGAAAAACTATTTTTCACATATTGAAATACATCTTAGTACACAAATAAAAGTTTTTCATATATCAAAAATAATTTTCATATATCAAAAATCATTTTCATATATCGAAAATCATTTTTCATATATCAAAAATCATTTTCATATATCAAAAATCATTTTCATATATTGAAAATCATTTTCATATATCAAAAATCATTTTCATATATCAAAAATCATTTTTCATATATCGAAAATCATTTTTCATATATCGAAAATGATTTAATATTTAAATAAAAAATTCTCCATATATCGAAAATCATTTTCTATATATTAAAACAAGATTTAGCACCTGAGTAAAATGTTTTTCACATATCAAAAATGATTTTCATACATCAGAAAATACTTTTCATCAATCAGAAATTTCGTTTCATATATTAAAAAATTTTTTTCATATATTGAGAAAATTTTAGAATATGAATAAAAATCTTGGATACAGGAAATCCATTTATATCCCGTCAGAATCAAAGAAATTTAAAAAAACATGTAAATCAGGAATTTTTCCTGTTTTTAAATCGAATAAACCAAATTTTCCGGGTTTTGTATCAGTAAAAAATAATTCAAAGAAAACAAGAACAAATCAATTCGAAAAATCTTGATAGAATTATCTGACGTAGTGAAAGAAAAAAATAAAAATAAAAAAATCAATTTTTTATGAAATAAGAAATTTTTCATCAAACAATTTTAAAAAATAAAAAAAAGAATTAAATTTTTTTTGTTTATATATGAAAAAATTAAAAATCGATTTTTCAAAAAAAAATTTAAAAAAATTAAATTTTTAAATTTATAAAATTTATTTTTTTAAAGTTTATAAATAAAAAATTTTAAAATTTATTTTTCTAAATAAAATTTTTATTTTTTTCAAAGTTTATAAAAAAAATTAATATTAAAGAAAAATCGATTTTGTTAAATAAAAAGTTTTATTTTTTATTTTATATATAAAAAATTTTAAAAAAAGAAGTAATATACTCTAAAGTCGTTAGATTTATGTATTTTTATAAAAAACAAAAAGCAATTAAGTTTCAAAGTGCACAAGTACCTGAAAAGTTCTAAAACCACATGACATTTAAAAAAGTAAAAAAATTTTAAAAAATAAGAAAAAATTTTAAAATTAAAAAAATTAAAAACAGTTTTTAAAAAAAATAAGAAAAAAATTTTAAAAAAAATTAAAAATAATTTTTAAAAAATAAGGAAAAAAATTTTTTAAAAAGTACGACAAAAAATTTTTTTTAATTAAAAATAATTTTTAAAAAAATAAGAAGTAATTTTTTTAAAAAATAAAAAAAAATTTTTAAACTTTTTTAAAAATTAGAAAAAATATAAAAAATAACGGATTTCCGGGTCAAAGTCTGAGGATTATGTTGAAAATAATTTCTTTAAGAATCTGAGTCATGAAGAAATAAAATATCGATATTTTCGGCCAGGAGAAATTTAAACAAAATCGATTTTTGAAAAGCAGCTTTCGGGAAGGGCTCGAAGCACGTCCATTTTTCCATTTCTGTTTTGTCTGGACAAGCCCGTTTTTCCTTTTTTACGTTCTTCCAAAACTAGTCAGTTTATTTTAAAAAAATTCAATTTCTAAAAACTTCCAAAAATAATATTTTTAGATCTACAGTAATCCAAAAACCAAACGCCGAATTAAGTTATTTTTGAATTATGTTATTTAAAAAAATATTTTCTCGTGAAATTGTATTTGGAAAAATTTTTAATTTTTTCATAGAATTAATCGAAAAAATTTAACTTTTTTTAAAAATAAATTTAATCAATAAAATTTTTATAAAATTATTCGAAAAAATTTAACTTTTTTAAATAAATTTAATTTAAAAAATTTTTATAAAAATAATCGAAAAAATTTAACTTTTTTTAAAAATAAAATTAATCAATAAAATTTTTATAAAAATATTCGAAAAAATTTTACTTTTTTTTATAAAATTAATCAAAATTTTAAAATTTTTTCAATAAAATTATTTCGAAAAAAATTTCAAATTTTTTTTAGAAAATCGCAAATTTAATTTTTGTTTTTTCTTCGAATTTGGAACCAGATATTTCTGCGGATCGAATCCGGATATTTTAAAACGTTTTTATTCATCGTTTTCGAATTCCAAAATAGCAGAAAATGAATGAAATCAGAGCCAAAGGAGCTGTTAAGATCTGAGAAAGCACAGTTTTTCTGAAATCAAGCTTAACTGAATGAAATCAACATTTAAAATTTCTGATTACGGTTTGCACATTATTTGATTTTAATTGAGTCCAATCGATGGCAGAATTACAATTTAACAAAAGATTGACTACAATTGAATATAATTAAGTGTAATTAACTACAATTGAGTGTAATCAATGTACTGATATTTTTTTAACCGGAAATAAACAAAGTCCAAACACGCTGATGATACTTAGTTACAATCAATCTTTTGTTCGATTGCAATCCTGTCATCGATTGAACTCGGATAGAATCAGATAATCTAAAAATCGTAATCAGGAGCTCTTGCGTGTTGATTCTACTCAATTAGACGTGATTTCAGAAAACATATGAACATTCCTGATTAGGTCATCTCAGCACGATTACCGTAATTCCACAGGATTCACATTATTGTTTTACTATATCTATGAAGGATTGTGATTTGTCGTTCCATAAAGACTCAAGTACGTCTTTCTCTACTCGTCATACAGAAAGTCACAGCAGTAACAACAACAAAATCAAAAAAACACATACTAAGTAACATTCGCGGCGAGAGGAAGCCAATTTTGAAATTTATTTTTAACAAAATATTTGAATTCAATTTTTATTTAGAATTTCAAGCTTTCAGAATCTTCTAGAATCTAGTTGAAACTCCTGGAGACTTCTAAATTCTAGTGAAAATTTCTGGATTTTTCAAAGAATTCTGAAAATTTCTGAAAATATCAAAAATAAAAATTTCTAAACTTTTCAAAATTTAATAAAAAATTTTTTTAAATCCTCCAAAAAATCTTGAAAATTCTGTAAAAATCTCCGAAATTGAAAATTTTATGAAGACTTCTGAAATTTTTCAGAATCCAATGCAAATTTCTGAATCCTCGAAGAATCTCACAGAAGTTCCTAAAATATTTAAAAATTTTTAGAAACTTCTGAAGACATTGAAAAATTCAAAAACTTTCAAATCTTCTGAAAATTCAACAAATATTTCGAATTTTTCAGAATCCAATACGAATTTCTGAATCCTCGAAGAATCATAGAACTTTCTGCAATCCCTAAAATCCCACAATCCTTAAAATCTTCCAGAATCCTATAGAAAATTCTGAAAATGCAAAAATTTTCAGAATTACCAACTTTTTAAAATTTCATAAATCTAAAACTTTGAAAATTTAAATTTAAAAATTTCCAAACTTCAAAATTTCTCGAAAATTCTCTTCTGAACAATCTTCTAACAACTTCCTTTTTCACAATAATCCCCTATCATCCTCTTAAAAAATTCCAAAACTTTTATAATTAAATAATCACACAAATAATACATTTAAAAAGGACGGATCACAACCATTACTTTAAAACAACCTTGTTAAAAATCATACTTCTTACTAGGTACTGTCAAAAATAAAAATAACTTAATCGATATCACATGCTTCGCCTGTATCCCATACTTCGTTAAAGTCCTGGAAAATCACTTACATCATGTTGCATTGTTTGTTGATTTCCCTGAATATTGTAGCTAATCTTCAATCTCATTCTTAGAGCTTGATTTCCTGCTGCTTTCCTAATATGCGCTACTTGAGTAATATTTGATCCTCCAAACGGTTCCATTTTATTCGATGACGCAGGTTGAAGTTCTATTTGATAAGCCTAAAACTCCCAATAATCAAAAATCCAAAATTTAAAAAATTTAAAATTTAAAAACTACTTAAAAATTAAAACTTTTCCAGTTATAAAAATCCCCAAATCCCTTACCTTAGTTACTGCTGCTTGTAAAACGAAATTTTCCACAGGTGCAGGATTATTATTACTGCAAATAAGTTTCACAACAGCCATTCCTGACGACAACGGAGAATCCACAAATAATTGAATTTCAATACCTTTTTCATTAACAGCAATAACTCCTCTTTTTCCATCTTGTTGAACTCCAAAAAATTGCGAAAAAATATCATCTTGTGATTTCTGTGGTTCAGAAGTAGGTTTATTTACTTGTGTTTGTGATACTGTAGAAGTTGATCCAAGACCTAATCCACCTAACAAATCTTCTAAACCACCTATTCCATTATTTGATTGAGTTTGAACAGAACCTTGTGCAGAATCACCACCAAACAATCCCAATATATCATCCGTAGTATTTGTTTGTCCATTTGCATTATTTTTTTGACTACTATTTCCACTAAACAATCCATCAAGTAAATCAACTTCTTTCTGTTCTACTGTAGATCCCGAATTTTGTTCAACAACATCTCCGAGTAAATTTTCCTCTTCCGAAATAGGAGCAGCAGCTGCATTTAATGAATTATGTGTAATAATAGGCATTCTTTCCAATAATCCATGTTTCAAAGTCGTTCTTGCTAAAATAACTCCAAATTCTACTGATCTTTGTTGAAGTTCAAGATTCATATGAGCACTGTATTGTCTAACAAGACCATAAATCTTCTCAGTCTGAGTTTCCAAACGATCCGCAAGTTTAGCTAGAGCTGTAAGAGCAAATTCCTTCGTCGCAACGGTCAGCACAGACCCAGTTAAAATTTTCTCAAAGATGTCAATCGCCCTCGATTCATTAATCTGAAAAAATATTTTATATCAAAAATTAAAACCACTGTTTCAGCAAGTTATCTTAGCATTGGTTGTGATTTTTCAAATCTATATCAATACTTTCATATATAATTTTCCGTCCTCGAAAGTAGATAAAAAACTATACTTTGCACAACCAAATCCATTAGTTTCTAGATCAATTTAGGGAAAATATAACTCCAAGAAGTTACAATATAGCGCAAAACTAAAATTTTAGGTCACTTTAGATTCCAAAAATCCGCATTGAGACCATTTTTAAAAATTCATGATTTTAAAACAATTAAATTTCTGATTTTCCTAATACGACAAATTACAAAATAATCACTATCATTTAAAATTAAAATTTTAGATTATTTAAATTTCAAAAATCTGCATTAAAATAATTTTCCAAAACTATTAATTTCCAATTTCTCTAATGAAACTTACTAAAAAAATAATCATCATCATTTAAAATTAAAATTTTAGATTATTTTAATTCCAAAAAAACTTTCAAAATCCACATTAAACCAATTCTTTAAAATCACACATTTCTAATTTTCTTAATAAAACAAAAAACACTTACTTGTTGTCCTTGAATGACTTGTCCAGAACCTTGAAATACTTCTCCAAATTCCCCAATACACCAAAACGCCACTTGTAAAAGTGGTTGAGCATTTGTACAATCATTTTCCATAATTGCTTCAAACAATTGTGAAACAGCCAAAATTCTCAATTCCGCAGTTGCCGATATATGTTGAATCATACAACTTACAACTTCTTCAGGTACATGATTACCTGCTAATCTTAGGACATTAATCATTGATTCAAGATGCCATTTAGGATCAGGACTAAATCTTTCCGTTGCAATGTACATTTTCGACGAACATTCTGATTTAAATTCCGGATCTGCTGTTTCCAAAAAAATAAGAATTTCCTTCGTCATAGCTACTATGTTTGATTTGTTCATTAATGCAAAACATAATTCCATTGCTCTTCTTCTGATTGAAATATCCGGATCCTTCAGACATTCCACAACTGTAGCTCTGTGACGTTGGACCGCGTTAAAATCGACGTTTACTGTCCTTAGTAAAGTGTTCAAAGCCACGTATCTGATGTTTTTGTCCGGATTCAGAAGGAATCTACCAAGAATATTGACTGCGAGGACTCTTAGGCCACTTTCTGATTTGATTTCCATTATTGTCAAGACAGTTTCATAAAGAATAGCATTTCCGACGTTTTTCGAGGTTTCGGTATTAGTAGCAACTTGGGCTAAAATGTCATTCATGTCTTCTGAAGCCTTGGCATCGTCTCTTCCTAGGAATCTTAGTAGTTTTAAAATCTTAACTTGCAAAAACGGATCACTGATTCCGCTGACGTCGTGTTCAGGAGAATATCCATTGGAAATCAGATTCTTCAGGATTCTGACCAGCTGTGGAACCATCTTGTTTTTGAAGTAAGTTCTCACATCATTACTCATTCGACACATTTCCGTCACCAATGTGATTCCAGAAATCAAAACTCCATGATTCTTCTCGTTCAAAATCCTCTGAGCAGAAGGCAGAAAACGTTCAATTAAATCGGGACATCTTCTGATTATCCGGAAAGCACATAAAGCTGCTTTTTTCTTGATGTAGGCATTATTGGACGTGTTGAGGAGTCTTTCCACCTCAGAGACCAGATCATTGCACATGTCGTTGGAGCAAATCGAGCCCAGTGTACAGAGAGCCAAACCAGCGACGAACTGATCAGATTCCGCCAAATGACTAAAACATGAATAAAAACGACTCTTCAATATGAATAATAAAAATCCCCCATATATGAATATTAAAAAAAGATTTTCCATATGAGTGGTAAAGAAGTAATTTTTTCATATATGAACAATAAAGTGATTTTTCCGATAAGAATGCTTACCCTTTGAGACAGTTCGTCACGAGTAGGTGGACTTCCGATCGCTCATCAAGCAACAACATTGCCCCGAGGTATCCTATCCTGATGTCGGTGAATTTCTTGTCCTTCGTTCCGACGAGCTTCATGCATTCCATCTGGAGAATTTAATATATTAATATGACTTAAAACCCTCCACAAACCTGTCCGAAATGAGCCGGATATCCGAGCATGTGGATATAAAGCAATTTTGCCATGTTTCTGCACTTATATTTGTTGTCTTCGTCGCGGAATGATTCTCGAATATTGGCCGATTCTCGTTCAATAACGGCTCGTTCTTCTGCTGCAGTTCTGGCCGCTCTTACTTGCCGAATAAGATCCCGTAGTCGCATTGAAGCTCCCAAGGTTCTAGAACCAGACAAATCAACCCCATCGGCATTCGAAACATTGCCTTTTTTAACGTCCGCATGAATCGTGGCTGCCAGCAGCATAATTCAGAAAACCTTATCTCGTTTCCGCGCAAACGAAAAACTGATCAATTTCGAAAATTAGAGTCGCAAGACAACGTTTTTGGTTATTCCATCAATAAAATCCGATTTTCATATATCAAAAAAACCAACCTTCCAAGTTTCGATTTAACTTCGTCAATTTTCTCAATCGTCATCTCCACGACGTTCGCCATCCTAAAAATCAATAATTACTATATAAAAAACCAATTTTAAAAGCTCAAAAATCTCCAAGAAAAAACATCACTCAAGCGCTTCAAAAAAGTACTTTTACTCATACTTCATATATCAAAACTCCTATTTTCCTCTTCTTGTTCAATGTCACATGAATTCTAAATTTAAAAATACATAAAACTTCTTTTAAAAACTTTTTAAACGATAATAAACCAAAAATCCAAAAAAACCCACTTTTTTCGGACAGTTCAACTGCGTAGTTGCCAAACACCTCCAAAACGATGACGAAACTAAACAATTATTCCTTTTTTATTTAATTCAAAAAAGTCTAAAATTCTACCAGAAAAAAACCACAATCCACGCACAAAACCAGTAAAATTCTTGTCGATTGTTTGAGGACCAGGTAAATCAATCTGGAGCACGAGCTGACGGGGAACGAGAGAAACGAAAACTCTTTCATTTCTCTTGGCCGCAACATGCGTCGCATCCCTATTCGTCATCTCAATTTCTTCCATTTTTTCATTTTTTATCACTCTTCAAATAACAACAAAAAACTACTCAATCCTAGTCATTTTCCGAGATTATTAATCTAACAATTGTCCAAAAAGCTAGAACAATTTCGACATTGGATTACTAAGCCAAATGGAGCATTTCTCTGAATCGTTGACGACTATCAGTGTTAACAATTGCCCAGATCGTTGCCAAAACGAGTCCAAACGCAGCACCTTGACCAGAAGCCTTTATACCATGAGGACTACGGAAAAGAGCACCAGCACAAGTTCCTGCAGCTAGAGAATTGAGATCATCATCAGCTCTAACACTTTTGAATAAAATTTCAAAGACCGAATATATGAAAACCGCTGTTCCTGCCGGTTGAGCATATCCACTTCCGTGTTTCACCGTTGCATTCACCAAACGAGTCATCCATGGTTTTCCAGACTAAAAACAACCATTAATAAAAAAATCCTAAAAAACCACTTACCAATTGGCGAGTTTCCGGGTTAAAAAGTTCCGGAATAAATCCCCGAGTGCATCCAACAAAGAATCCGCTTCCAACAGCCCATCCAATATGACTAAGAGCAAATTCAAATTTCCCTTTTCCATGTTCATTTCCTTCAGGCATAATATATTGAGGTTGAGTCGTTCGAAAAATAGACGGATCCATCTGAAGATATGGTGACATTTGACGGTTCAACGAAACACCTGTATGTTTAATTTGATCTAAAGCCAATGGTGGTGCAGAAAACACTGGTGTTTCCTTAACGAGATCCGGAGTGGCTTGAGCAATTTCATCATCAGAATGAAGTTTCAATTCACCAGAAAGATCTTCATTTGAGGCAGTCGTCGTTGCCGCAGGGGTTGATGATCCAAATCCAAACCAACTCATCGTCTAAAAACCTTCAAAAACCATTAAAAATCAAAAAATAAAAAATTTCCAATATAAAATTCGGCTTACAACCGACAATCAACCTTGCACATCTCAAAAGAGATCTTTAATTATATTAAACCCGTGAGCAATATGGAAAATTCAATATCTAGATCGGTAATGACCGTTTCTAGGACGATAATCATTGTTATGATGGTAATTTCTATCGTAATATCGATCATCATGATGGCGATCAAACGAATGCCTGCTACGTCTTGAAGAAGAGACTTGAGCCGGCTTTTCAGATTGAGAATACGTCTTTGGTTCTTGTGGACTTTGTGACCCAGAAAATTGAGGAAACGTCGGACTATACATCTGCATTGGATCAGCATACTGTAAAGGGGCAGGCAAGACAATACTCATATCGTTTGAAGGGTCATCCACACCAGGAGGAGCTTCATCCGCCGACAGACTTGGTTTATACATCAACGGAGGCGGTTGTTGAGCAGGAAGGGGGATTTCGCTCACTGGAATTGGATCAGGCAAAGGAATAGAATCCAAAAATTCTCTGGACGATTGCCTCGAGCTCATCGGAGAACTCTGAGGGATTGAATCAGTCGAAAACCTTGATTTCTTTATTGGCGGAGCGACAACAGGCGGAGAGTACTGTTCGGAATGACCTTGCTGTAGTTTAGAATGCTGCAAACTGTCAGAAGAAGAGGTAGAATCCCGAGTGGATTGAGGAACATTCTTGTTTGAACTTCTTGTGCTGAGCGTATCCGCAGCGGCCAATTCTCCTTTCTGAAAAACTTAATAATCTATGTCAGAAGTAAAAAACCAACCAAATGTTTAATTTCCAAAGACCTGATTTGTTTCATCGACTTGTAGTCGCATTTCTCCATCGATTTAGGAACCGTCGTATTAACAGTATAGAAATCGTCCCGTGAGTCCGTCAACCCGAGATCCTCAGGATTAAATGGACCTTGTTTCCCGTCTTTTTCTGCTTTCTGCACAGCATCCACGTATTCAAACACTCGGAAATTTTCTCCGACAGATTCAACGTTGTGGGCACCGCCAGAAACGTCAGGAATCAAAGATAAAAGTTGATTAGTTCCTTCTTTCTTGCTCAATAACGGAGGTCTATCACCTTCATTGCTGACTGAAAGGAATTGATGGAATTTTACGAGAAAAACAATGAAACTCACGAGAATTCTGAGGCAAAATGCCTTCCTCCTGGATCAAGCTTCTAATCAGGTTTATATACTTGTCGTGTCGGACGACTTTAGCACTGTCCGACGTCGAAGGCTGTTCCACACCCAAAGTTTTCAAGTCTGGAGGAAATATCCGGACAATTTTTCCATCTGGAAAGCGCAGTAAAGGGAAAAAGAGAAAAGCAAGTGCTTACCAAGTAAATCATTCAATTCTTCTTCTCTGGATTTCGAAATCACATGTCGCGTAGCCAGGATTCCGGCAACTCTTCTGATCTTCTGCTTCACAGGATCACTAGAAATCAGAATACAGTACCGTAAATGGAAATAGAAAGTAGTGCAAATTTTCTGGGGCAAATCTCCATGGAGTTTCCTTGATTTTTGGAGCACATCATTCATAATGTATATTAAAGTAATTTTAAGTTCGTCATTAGCTGAAATCGGGGGAATTAAAATATATGAAAATTACGAAATTCAGACCTCCGACGTAGACATCGAACCAAACTCTGGAAATCGTCGAGATATACTTTACATGATGGAGAATCCAAGCCGACATGGTTTCGACGCTCTGTTGGAGATTTTTCGCGGATTGAAGCCGCTTGAAAATTATTCCTTTCGTCAGCGCCATTGGTTGACGGAATCGGGAATCGAGTGAAAAACGAAAAACCCGAACCAGGCCAAGTTTTCGCGTCGAGAGAAAAAGAGAAAAATGATCAGAGCTTGTTTGGCTTTGAATTCAAGAATTCCTTCTCGAAGCTTCTGTTTCTTTTCCACGATGTCCAAGAGAATTGACGAAATTCCTGATGTCGAGATCGATGGAACAGGGAAATTTAAGTACATCCAGATCAAGGTAAAGATGGGTTTTTATATATCGAATTTTTCGTTTTTTAGGTGAAGGACAAGGATTCCGGAGACACCAAGCTCATCGTCAGAGGCTACGGTAGATGTCCCTATCACAACGATATCCTAGATGAAGTAAAGTCGCAATACAAGGGCTTCTCGTTCACGTGTCCCGGAGGCGGCAGGATCGAGCACCACGAAGGGAAAAAAACGCTTTTTGTCTACGGATATTCCCAGGTTCGTTTTTTCTTCCCGAACTCCCACTTTCAGCATCCGTATATAATCCTGTACAAGATTCATATATTAACGATTCTTTCAGGCTTATGGCCAACCGGATCACAGCAAGACCGTTGAGTTGCTGAAGCAGAAGTACCCCAACTACGACATCACCTATTCCAACGATGGCTATTGAATCTTCATTAATTCTACTTTCTTGTAGCACTATTTATATTAAATGTTGTATTTAGTCCAAATTTGCACAATTACGGGTTTTCCATCCCTAACTATTTCCGACTTTGTTCAACTTTGACTTTAGATTTTTCGTTTTAGTGATGAAGAAATCCTCCTTTCTTCTTACCAGAGCAGCATCAGCTTCTAGTAGGTTATCCCCAGCTCTGAAGAATCAAGATACCTTCAACAGAACCTATGAAGACGGAAAGTGTCATGTGACTACGATAAACGCTTGTACAGATGAGCATGCGGTCCTTAAAATTACTCCAGTTAAGGGCTACGTTGCTGTCAAAACTCCGAGACTATTTACTCTACCTAAAGAAGCCATAGAAGGATTAAAAAATGCTTTAGTAGAATCCAAAAAACCTACAAAAATGACCCAATACGAAGCCGATCAGGTTTGGTTTTTTTTTTTAATTTTAAAATTTAAATTTCCTTATTTTTTCATTTTAAAATTTAAATTTCTTTATTTTTATATTTTTCATTTTGGAAGTCCTTTATTTTAAAATTTAAATTTCTTTATTTTTTCATTTTGAAAGTCCTTTATTTTATATCACTTTTAAACTTTTTATTTAGTTGACAGAAAAACTGAATCAAAGACGATTCCCAGCATCTCCCAAAGAAGTCCAAGCAGCAAGGAGAGAAATCGTAGCTCAACTTAAAACTGATGAATTTTCTGATTTCAATCTAGGTCCTGAAAATTTTTCCCAGAAAGTCCTCAATGCCCAGGAGAAGTATCTCTATAGACAAGTAGCCAAGAAGCTCAAAAAAACAAGATACAATTGGAAGCCACTGGAATTCAAAGACAAAGAAGACGCAGCAGTTTTTACTCTTAGTAGATTAGCACCGTATTATGCCGAAGTCAGGAAAGTCCTGAATGAATTTGAAAGGATACAATTCAAGCCGAAGACGATACTGGATTACGGTAGTGGTTGTGGAAGTGCTTTCTGGGCCGCGAGGAATGTCTGGGGAGACGATTTCGAAGAATACTGTCTGGTGGACGCGGACGACAATATTTCGCACTTTGCCATGGACGTTATGAGGGTGAGTTTCTTAATTTTCTAAACATTATTGATCATATTGTAATTCCAGGGCGAAAGTAATCCAGAAGTAACAGGACTGGTCTCGAAGAATGTGTATTTTCGAAGGTCTTTAGTACCGTCCCCTCAGAAAAAGTACGATTTAGTTCTTCTGCACAGAACTCTGATCGAAATTGCCTCACATGAACAGAGATTAGAATTAATTTCTACATTATGGAATAGAACGAATAGATTTCTAGTGATTATCGAGTCAGAATTGGAGGATTCTTTCGAGGCACTGATGCAGGTAAGGAACTTCATCCTGACAAATGGAGTCAAAATGGACTCGGCGGCCTTGAAGGAGATTCTGATTAAAGAAGGTATCTACAACGATGAAATTGAAGCGATTATTAAAGATAAGATAATGAGTTATTCGGAGAAATTCCTACTGTTGAGAGAGAAACTTCCTAATCCGGAAAAATTACCAACTTTTATTGAAACAGGTCATGTGTTTGCGCCTTGTCCGCATGATGGAGGATGCCCTTTACTGGATGCTGGAACCGGGAGGAAAAGTTGTAAATTCTTCGCGAAATGGCAAGAATTTAGAGCTGATGGAAAAACGAAATCGAAAAATAAAGATGGAACAGGATTATCTGCGTTTAGTTACTGTATTATGGAGAAAGGTATAAGACCGAAAAGTGAAAATCCAGGAAGATTGTTGGACAAAAGTAAAGCCAGTGGATGTGTGACTTGTAAAGTATGTACCCCGTTTGATGGAATTCAGAAATTTCCCGTTTCGAAAAGGGCTGGACCGTTGTATCAGTTGGCTAAATCAGCGATTCCTGGACAGTTATTCCCGATTGAAGGCGAAATAGTGGCTTCTGATGGTGATTATCACATTGTGAGAGAAATGCTCAAAAAAATTAAAAAATAAATTAGTTGATTTTTTAATAAATTTTATTTTTTTATAGAAAAATTTTAAAAAATCGTCAAAAACGATGAAATATTTTAAATTTTTAAATGATTTTTGTATTTAAATAATTAAGTGAAAATTTGATGACATCATCGTTTCCATCGGATTGTTATATTGTGAGAGATTTTTCGTGGACTTCAAAGGTTTGTACTTTTAACTTAAGGAATGCAATTTATTGATTTTTTTCAGCTTGTTACTCAGCCTGATTGTTCTCCTTCTTCCTTGCAGCCTTTGGTTCAACTACATCTTCATTGTGAAGGGGCTGACAGGGTCCCGGCAGAACCCCTTGTTTTCGAATTTACTCCAAAAGAGGTAAATTTTATTTTAAAAAATTAAAATTAATACAAAAAACGATCTTTTAAAAACATTAAAATTAGAATGAGAATTTTTTGTAGTTTTTAAATTCCCGTGCAGAAAGGGGAAAGTTTGTGATATTAGAAAAATGACAAATCTGATATCTCGTTCTCGTGTTTCGCAAAACTATTTCGGAAAGTTTTAAAAATTCGTGTCGAGATAATTTTATTAAAAAGTTGATATATGATTTTTATGATATTAGGATTATTTAGAAATTTATAGAATTTCAAAAGATTTTTAAGTTATCTGAGATAAAAAAAATTCCGAAAAATTCTAAAAACTAGTGTCAAAGTTATTTTATTAAAAAGTTGATATATGATTTTTATGATATTAGGATTATTTAGAAATTTATAGAATTTCAAAAGATTTTTAAGTTATCTAAAATTGAAAATCCCGGAAATTTGTATAAAAGTTGTTCCATAAAAAAGTCTATTTTTGCTTTTTATTAGTTTGATTATTGTTTTTCAGTTGAAAGCCTTTTTAAAACAACTAGAAGAACATCCAGCTCTTCAATCACAGTAATGGCGACGAGATTGTACCCGAATCTTCCTCCTGGATATATATGGAAATCGACAATCAAAATTCTCCTCGGTGGAGGGGTACTGTATGTTGGAACAGAACTTTATTGTGGATCGGAGAATTTTTACAAGATGGTTCTTCCTGTGACTCGGAGGTATTTTGATGGGGAACAATCTCATCAGTTAGCGGTGAAAATGGCTAAATATGGATTATTACCAAGAACGGGAGATAATTTGAAGGAATATGAGACTTTGAAGTCAAACGTGTTTGGTCGGGATTTCGTTAATCCTCTCGGGATTGCGGCGGGATTTGATAAAGACGGAGAAGCAATCGAAAACTTGAGGAAATGCGGAGTGGGATTCGTGGAAATTGGATCAGTTACTCCCAGACCTCAGCCGGGAAATCCGAAACCGAGAGTTTTCAGACTGATTGAAGACGAAGGAGTGATCAACAGATATGGATTCAACAGCGAAGGATGTGGTCCTGTAAGTGCGAGAGTTAAGCAACTATATAATCCGGATAATCCTATACTTCTCGGAGTGAATTTGGGGAAAAATAAAACAACAATAGATGCTGGGTCTGATTATGAAATTGGTGTTGGTAGTTTTAGTCCTTGGTGTGATTATCTGGTTGTGAATGTGAGTTCGCCGAATACTCCGGGATTGAGAAGTCTGCAAGGAAAAAAAGAGCTTAAGAAGTTGTTAAAAATGGTGAAAGATGCTGTTGATAGAGAAGAATCGGAATTTAAAAGAAAACCGAAAGTGTTGTTGAAGATTGCTCCGGATCTGAATTTCAGAGATAAAAGAGATATATCGAAGGTGGGTTTTATTGAAATTATGTGTAATTATAGACAGCAATTTTTGATTGAGTATTTGAGGACTGTAGTTTTCAAAAGTATTGAAAATTTCATATATGATTATAGTCATTAATTTCCGGTTGAGTATTTCAAAATTCTAATTTTCAAAAGTATTGAAAATTTAATATATGATTATATTCACTAATTTCCGGTTGAGTATTTCAAAATTCTAATTTTCAAAAATATTGATAATTCCGTATATGATTATATTCACTAATTTCCGGTTGAATATTTCAAAATTGTAGTTTTCAAAAGTATTTATTAATAATTTCGTATATGATTGTTGATTTTTCAAAATAGAAAAAAATTCTTATAACCTTGATATGGAAGTTTATAAATCTATTTAGGTAGATTACTGTTCTAAAAAGTTAACTACAGTATAATTACTGAATAAAATCTAATTTTTTGCTTAAGATACTGTAGCTTAGTGATTTTTAGAAATTCATTTGGGAAAAATTAAATTTTTGTTTTTTACAATAACATGATTGCGAAATGATCTGCGAAAATTGCAACTTGGAATACTGTAGTTTCTAGAAATTCTCAAAAAGTTGTGCTGAAGCTTTTTTGAAAGAAACTCATTTCTGATTTTTGTATAATATTATTTACATTTTAGTTAGTTCTCGACAAATCTAACGGTGTAGATGGTTTGATTGTTTCGAATACGACAGTATCTCGACCAGAATCTTTGAAATCAAAGGAAAAAGAAGAAATCGGTGGTCTTAGTGGAAAACCCCTAAAGAACTTAAGTACCCAAGTGGTTGGAGAAATGTATCAATTGACCGAAGGGAAAATCCCCATTATTGGATGTGGAGGGATATCTAGTGGTCAAGACGCCTATGAGAAGATCAAAGCTGGAGCTTCGTTGGTTCAACTTTATACTGCCATGGTTTATCAGGGATTTCCGGTCATTGGGAAGGTTAAACGGGAACTGGACGAATGCCTTAGGAAAGACGGTTTCAAGAATGTTCAAGAAGCGATTGGAATCGATTTTCCGGAAATTAAATAATTGAGTATTGTTTATGATAGTATTTTTTTGAATGGAAAGTAGTAATTTGGTAAGTTAAAAGTAGTTTTAATTTATGAAAACAGTCCGTTTTGTGGAACAATCGTATGAAATAGAAGACGACTTGGGTCCGTGGGGAGTGGTGGCTACGAAGGTGGAGTGGGATCGGAAACGGGTGGGTTTACTGTAGTTTATGAGGTCGTCAGCAGAGACGGATCTGAGTAACTTGTGGAAAATTACAGTCTCGTCCGAGTACCGATTGCCGTCTTTATCGAGCTGGAAATTTTTATTTTTTAAATTTAAAATTATTGGAAATTGGACGAATTGTGAAAAGGGAGTTCTTTGGGGTTCCTGTTTTGAGTTTTACTGTAAGTAAAAATTAGATTAATTTTTGAATTACAGTATGCTTTGAAATTATTGGTATTTAGGAAATTTTCGATTTTTAAATTAATATTATTAGGTACGGATTTAAGCCGTTACTGTAGCTGTTTTTATATTTTCAAACTTACCAAAAATGGGGGTCGTAAGACGATGTAAGAATTGTAGCCCTTTGAGTAACCATAAGCTTTTTTGTCTCTAAAAATTAAAAAATAACTTTAATAAAAGTAAAAAAATCAAAAAGTAATTTTAATAGAAATTTCAAAATTTTCATAAAAATAACAAAAAATTAAAAAACTGATTTTAGTTTTAAAAAGTAGTTTTTTTTAAAATTTTAGAAAATGATTTTTTTATTAAAAATAAAGAAAATTAAAAAAGTAGTTTTTTAAGATTTTAGAAAATGGTTTTTTTATTAAAAATAAAATTTAAAAAAGTAGTTTTTTTTAAGATTTTAGAAAATGAGTTTTTTATTAAAGATAAAATTTAAAAAAGTTATTCTTTTTAAGATTTTAGAAAATGAGTTTTATAAAACCTACCGGAAGAATCTCCAGCATGCAAAAACGATGCTAATTAGCCAGAACTGCAGGGCGATAACGACGACGCAGGATCCCACCATCATCCACCCTATGTATTGTGGATGTTCTCCTTGTCCTGTTTTCGTATTTGCGGTCCCGTCGAAGAGGGAGTTGGAACTGTGGGATTCGAGAAATCCTCGGATCATGCTCATGTCGTCGATTACGGTAACGTATATGAGTGCGAAAAGGATGACAAATCCTCCAGCTAATCCCATTGTTTGCAAAAGTAGATACGGTAACAGAAAAGCGGCTTTTTCACTCCAGAGAGCGTAGATGATCGTGATGGAGATAACGAGGCCGACGAGGAGCTGGAAGAAGGAGGAGAGGATCCCCTCGCTGGTACCCGTTCCTGAAAGCAGATACCAACCGAGATGCCAGATCTCCATGAGGACGGTAACGCAGATCAGACCAGCGATGATTTTTACTCCTGTCTGGAAAATATTTCAACGATAAAAAAAATAAATTTCGAAATAAAAATTTTAAAAAATAAATTTTTAACTAAAAACAAAAAAAAATTAATTTTTAACTAAAAATTTAAAAAATAAATTTCGAAATAAAAATAAAAAAAATTAATTTTTAACTAAAAATAAAAAAATTAATTTCGAAATAAAAATTTTAAAAAATAAATTTTTAACTAAAAATAAAAAAAAACTTAATTTTTAACTAAAAATTAAAAAAATTAATTTCGAAATAAAAACAAAAAAATTAATTTTTAACTAAAAATAAAAAAAAATAAATTTTTAACTAAAAATAAAAAAAATTAATTTCGAAATAAAAACAAAAAAAAATAAATTTTTAACTAAAAATAAAAAAATTAATTTCGAAATAAAAATTTTAAAATATTAATTTTTAATTAAAAATTAATTTGAAATTTAAAAAATTGTAAGTTTTGACTCGAATATCTGATATTTCATGATTTTTGGATATTAAAAGTGAATTCGAATAATTTTTTGTTCTTGAAGAGAATGATTGAAGATTGACGCGCATTTCTTTAAATTGGAAAACTTGGCATTAACTGTTAGTGGGAATTTCTTGGTCTTGAAACGAATGGTTGAAGTTGACGCGCGCTTTTTTGGGATCAGAAATAATTAATAATCATCAAAAGTGTCGATTTTCGAACTTTAGAGTCACGTTTCAAATCGATTTTGGAATAGTTTGAGTTCGAAAATCGAAAGATCTGGATTGAAATCGAACTAGTTCAAAAATAAAGAGATTTGAATTCAAACTGAACTAGTTCGAGTTCGAAAATTAAGAAATTCAAATTCGAACTGAATTGATTTAATTTCGAAAATCGAAAAATTCAAATTCGAACTGAATTGATTTAATTTCGAAATTTTTGAACTCGAACCTAATTTGATTTTCAAAATTTGGAAAAGTCGGCAATTCTAATGACCACTACTAGTGGAAATTATCTGGTCCTAAAACAAATTTTTAATTTTCTAATTTTTTAATTTTTTTAAAAATATTTTGATTTTTAAAATAATTTATTTTTTAATTTTTAAAATAACTTTTTTTAATTCTTAAAATAATTTATTTTTATTTTTAAAATAATTTTTTTTTGATTTTTAAAATAATTTATTTTTAATTTTTAAAATAATTTTTTTTTTGATTCTTAAAATAATTTATTTTTAATGTTTTTATAAATTTAAAACCTACCGCAGCATGGCATTGTTGACAGCAACATTTGTATTTGCCGTCGTTAGGATCAAAGTAAGTCGGATCTCCGATCAATCCTTCGAATGGCCAATGATTAATTACATTCATTTTTTTAGGATTTTTCTGGATAACCAACACAGGCAATAATTTCTCATTGACGAAAAAAAATTTCTTGATTTTTAGAATTACAGTATTCTAATCTAAAAGCCATTCTTGGAGATTCCATTTCAAGTCCGTCACAGTAAAATTTAAAAAAAATGAAACTAAAAAAATGTTTAAAATTTGGTCTTAATCGCCTCCGTCGGCTTAATTTGGCCAATTTTTCCTTTTCTAACAAGAACCAGCGGGAAATCTCCATGAGTCGTTGACGTAAAAAACTTTATTCTTCAAAATCCTTTCCAATTAATTTCGCCACAAATAATAACCCACTATCAGCCCGTTAGTTCTTGAACCAGTTGGAGGAAAACTTGTTCACAAATGACGGAATCGAGGGTTTTCCTAAAAGTCCCGTGAACCCAGGTTGTTCTTGATTTCTCATTTCTTGTTTTTTATCTTTCTTTTTCGGTTTTTCTTCCACAGATCTTTGTTCAATAACACTCAACCCCGGGATCAAAGGAAGCCTAGGGACATTGGGGATCATCGGAACAATGTCGATCAACGAAGAATAAGACGGAGCCAGTTCATTGTCCTTCGAAGCAGAGCTGGAAGGCGGATCCACTTGCAGTTGACCAAAGAGCAGCTAAAATCACACAATTATGCAAATTAAAAACAAATATTTTTACAAAATTATCTCAACACAATTTTTAATTTTTTAAAAACAGAATTTTCAATTTCAAAATTTTTTAAAAATTTCCATAAAATTCTGGAAAATTTCCAATTTCAAAATTTTTTAAAAACAGAATTTTCAATTTCAAAAAATTTTAAAAATTCCAAATATTTCTAATTTAAAAAATATAAAAATTATTTCGACATGAATTTTCTAAAAACTTTGAATTTCAAATTTCAAACAATTCTAAACTTTTGAGATTCCAGAATATCCCAAAAATCTCCGTATAATTCTGTTTCCAAATTTTTAAACAAAAAACAACTTTAAAAATATTCTTACCGTAGTTCTTTGAACAAACAACTTGGCATTCTTACTCAATGGCTCGTTTAGGATTTCCTTATTGATCGGATCCAATTTTTCTTGGATAATTTGAACTGCTTCCATGAAATCCTTATTCAAAAACATAAAAAATAATACTTTTGCATCAAACAGAATTTGCGTACAAACAGGGACCACCGACGAGCTTGCTTTGGCTGTTTCGATTAGATATTTCGAAAGTACAGTACCTAAATATTACTTTAAAAATAATTTTTAAAAAAATTTTACCTAAATTTTCCGAAATCCTACTTGTTACATTCCTCGTGAACAAGTGGCCAACAGAATAAGAGTTGGTTTTTTGACAAATAGAATACAGTAAATTATAATAAAGTCTGCTTAATTGAGTAGGAATTTCCACCGTCATCTCAGAATCGGGTAATTTATATTTTTCCAATTCTTGAGTAATATCCAAAAATTTCACTGGATTAGCTACATATTCCGGCATTTCGCAAATTTTCGATTCCTTGACGGTTTCTTCGATGATCAGATCCATAAATTTACTAAAATATAAATTATCAAAAACCACAATGTCGTAAAAATTTAAAAAATTATAGAAAATTTTTCATTTTAAATATTTATGTTGCAATTTTAAAATTAAAACCACAAAAATCACTTATAACACTGTAGTAAAATTCATGGATTCTGAATCTAAAATCAAAATCAAAGGTTAAACTTCAGAATTCAAGATTCTGAAAACCAATTCTGAATTTCAAAAATTATAGAAAATTTTTCGTTTTAAATGTTTATGTTGCAATTTTAAAGTTAAAACCACAAAAATCACTTATAATACTTTAATAAAGTCTATAAATTCTAAATCTAAAATCAAAAGTTGACCTTCAGAATTCAAGATTCTGAAAACCAATTCTGAATTTCAAAGATATCTGAGATTTTATATAAAAACTTTTTTAAAAAAAAATAAATTGACCTAAAATGATTTTAAAAATACTATATAACAGATGCAAAGTTATTTAAAATTATTTACTTTTTAATTTTTAAATTAGATATAAAAATTAGAACATATATTTAGGAAAAAACCTCCTATCACATTTCGTAATTGCTACGACACAAGCAAAAAGCTTGCCGAAGACGAGCTCAATTACTCATTTTAAAAATTTAAAATTTAAAATTTAAAAATCAAAATTTAAAAATTTAAAAATCAAAATTGAAAACTTAAAGATTTAAAAATTTAAAAATCAAAATTCCAAAAATTAAAATTAATAAATATTCGTCAAAAACCCACCATAACGCCTGTTCTGCTGCTGAATGAAGGAGCTTATTGCACTGTACAATGTGTTCTGTTTTGCTGTTCATACACTGACACAAAACAGACGGTTCATGCTGAACTAATGCTAAAAAAATTCTGAATCTTATAATCCATTTTTCTTTTTCAGATTCAGTAGGACCAAAATTTTCCAAAGTAGTTATTCTCCTCGTCATTTCTAAGGCATCATCAGCCAAGGAATCAAACAAACTTTTAATATTTTGTTCTTGTCCAATCGAAATGTACTTTTGAGTATTATTTAGTACTTCTTGAAGTTGATGAAATACCTTCTGGACCAATTCATGCATGTCCTTGCTTACTCCAGAAGCCAGCAAAGCATCGAATCTGGTTCCTCGTTTCTGGAACAAAGGCGGCGGATTCGCGTTTGTTGAAGCAGCTTCTTCGATCAATTGTTTTTCGATATTTTTCATTTCCATTCCGATGAGGATTTTATAACGATCGATCAGAGAATTTCCAAAAAGTTTTTGATAAACTGCTGCATTTGACTGAACTGCTGGCCATTCTGAAGAGAAAATTCCGTTCACAACGGTCACGAACTCTACGACTTCTGAAGTTTTCTCGAAGAAATCACACATGGACTTGATTCGAGATTCTACAGTCTCACAGAGGCTAAAAACCACATAATTAAAAGTAGGAAAAACAAATTTTGTTACAAAATAATTTCGCAAAAATTTTTAGCGTTTTTAGACAATTTTAAATATTTTTCCTAAATTTCGGAACATTTTGGGAAGCTTTATGAGATTCTAAAAGACTTCAGAATCTCCTGTCGAACTTTGGAAGATTCTAAAACTCCCCATGAAATTCTGGAAACCTTCAAAAATTTTTCTAATAGTTTAGAAAATTCCAAAACTTTAAAATTCTCGAAAATTTATGATTTTAGAAAACAAAATTAATCTAAAAACACGAAAATATTTCAGAATTTTTGAAAATTTATGATTTTAGAAAATTAAATTAATTTAAAAACACGAAAATATTTCAGAATCTTTGATTTTAGAAAATTAAATTAATTTAAAAA
This sequence comes from Halicephalobus mephisto, assembly GCA_009193035.1. Classification (NCBI taxonomy): domain Eukaryota; kingdom Metazoa; phylum Nematoda; class Chromadorea; order Rhabditida; family Panagrolaimidae; genus Halicephalobus; species Halicephalobus mephisto. Next base: position 18,988 of record SWDT01000068.1, on the reverse strand, counting down.
CACGAAAATATTTCAGAATCTTTGATTTTAGAAAATTAAATTAATCTAAAAACACGAAAATAACTCACATTTCGATCCAAGCAGTGCATTCTGCTTCGACAAAAAGATCACTAAGGCCTTCTTCGAACTTTTTTCCATAAGATTTGTTGACTTTTTTGACTTCTTCGTTCAACTGAGTCGAGAAACAACTGACTTGGTCACTTACGATCTCCAGAATCTGCTCAGGACACCAACCTTCTTCTGTAACGAACTGCAAGGCAGAAACAATGGCTCTGCCCCTTCCGAAAACGTCATCAACGCATTCTGTCGTTTTCTTCATCATCTCGATCACGGATATCAAAGTCGAATAGGACTTTAAACTGACGGCGATGAAGGTTTTTCTCGAAGTCAGATAACACTCCAGAAGTTCCTCCAACGTCATTTGCTTCAGTAAAGCGATTCCGGCGAGTAATCCAGCGACTTCTTGCCAGTCCGTTTCTCCTCCGAGTTTTTCTTGAAGACGATCAAGTAAGGACAACCTGTGAGAAATCAGGAAATTCCCGATGGATCTTAGTCCTGGGGCAATAAGGATCCCTGCATTTTCGAAAGAAGACACTTCAATGGAAACGCTTCTATGGAGATTTTCGGCGAGAATAAGACCAAAAACGTCGCTCAAGCCGTCAGTTCGGTCGTTCAACTGGAATCTATATATGAAAAAATTTAAAATTTAAATACGCACCAATGGAACGAGTTTGTTGAGTAATCCTAGTTTCCAGATGGTTTCTTTCTTCACTGGAAGCTTCCCAGAATCGTCAGAAACACGCGATCTGGCTGTTTTTCTTGTTTTTTCCAAATCCACCGCGATCTCCCCGGCGATTTCCGTCAGTCTTTTTACAGTATTCGAAGCTTCCAGAACATCTCTATACCTTCTCCCGACCATCTTCCTCAATTCTTCTCTCTTCTCCTCCATCTGTTGACTAAAATAAAAATTATTTTTTATAAAAAAAATCTCAAAATCAACCTCAAAGATTGTTGAATATTTTTGAGCTGCTCAATCGTCAAATCCTGCATCAACCTTTCGACATCCATCTTGACAAGGCACTATGGATTGATTATACACAAAAAATAAATAATAATAAATAAATTCAAAGCGGAAAATCAGTGGAAACGGATTCTGGAGCCGAACCACGTAGCAATTGTGAAAATTAAAAATGGAAATCCCGACTGGAAAATGAACGGGAATTCCGTTTTTCCGCGTACTTGCACTGGCTTTTTTGACGGTCTTCAAAGATCTCCGAAAATTTGTTACTTTTTATTGATTTTTAATTTTTTATTTATTCTTCCATGATGGATCCACAGACTTCCTCATCTGGATCCTTGAAGATTTCGCTGAAACTCGGTGGAATCAGAAGAGAACCAGAACGGCCGAGCAAGAAGCCTTGTCCGTTCTACTGCATGAAAGAATCTCTTCCTCGTAAGTTTTCATATATAAAATTCCCCATTTTTTGTCATTAATGATCCGAAATCTATTCCAGCACCTAACCCGATACTTGGCAGTAAAGATCTCATATCATACGTCGACTTAGGAACAGCATATCAGAAGTATTGTACGCCCGGAAAACTCAAGCCAGATCTCGCTTCTTTTCTTCCACAACTGTGTCACACAGCCAATATGTGCTCCAGTATCAGCGGTTCTACGTGAGTTTTCAGTCATTTGTCAATTTCAGTACAAAAAATTAGCTATTTTTAATTTCGTAGGTTAATTTTTAAGTTTATTACGAAATTTAGAAAAATCAGAATTCATACAAAACACCTTTATATACATTTTAAACATGATGCAAAACCACTTTCTATTTGTATTTTAAAGAAAATCACTTATTTTATATTTGAGAAAAAAATTAGCTATTTTTAATTTCGTAGGTTAATTTTCAAGTTTATTACGAAATTTAGAAAAATCAGAATTCATACAAAACACCTTTATATATATTTTAAACCATGATGTAAAACTATTTTTTATTAATTTTACTTTTTTTCTAATCTTATAACAACTTGGGAAAATATTAACTCGTGTATTTGATGAATTACTTTTATATGAAATCCGGTTTTAGATCTCTTAGGACGCTTATTGAGAAACCACCGATTACTGGTAAGGCGATCGACGTTCCAAATGACATGAAGGGATTCCAACTTGTGCCTGGAAGTGTCACCGAAGCATATCAGTTGTTTGACACCAGAGACGCTCATAGGTTAGTGGGAGTGATGCCAAATATGACGGCAAACGAAGGCGAAGAGAAGGTCTACGATGAATTCGGCCAGAATTACGGAGATTCTGAATCTGTGAAGAAAGCACATAGACCGAAACAGAAACGGGCTCTGGAAGATCCTGAAAGTAGGTTTATTTTGTTTTATTTAAATAATGTTATTTTTCAGTTCTGGACGATAAAAAGGTCAAAAAACACAAAAAAGAAAAGAAAAAAAGCAAAAAGGACAAAAAGAAGGACAAAGAACGGAAAGAAGCCTCAGATGAACGAGGAGCCTCGTTTTATTAAATCCAGCAAAATTTCGTTGTTTACAGGTAAAAGTAACAATTTATTATTTTTCGATATAAAAAATTTAAACTATTTGGAATATTAGTTGGAGTCAAACAATTCAGCAGCATCGTCGTTGGCGACAGAAACGACGAAAGTCTCCATGGCTTGTCCCAGTTCACCTACGGTAGAAATGAGAACATCCACGTTTTTGATTTTTTCTTGGTTTGTGTCGCTCTCGTTTTCAGAAACATAGGATTCTGTAGAGTTCATGTTCGTCAAAGAACCCTTAGGTTTCGATGCTAGAGGATTTTCTTCTTTTCCTTGCTGAAAAGAAATATTAAAAATTATAAAAATTAGAATTATTTTTACGAAATAATTTCAAAACGAATTTGTAGAAGTTTTAAAAACTAAAGTGGCTTAAAATTTTGGTTTTAAATGATAGTGATTATTTCGTAATTAGTTATAAAAATCATATAAATTATTTTTACGAAATGGTCTCGAGACGAATTTGTAGAAGTTTTAAAAACTAAAGTGGCCTAAAATTTTGGTTTTTTACTATGATTATTTCGTAAACAGTCACCTATGATGAAAATCAAAAATCAATTTTTGTACTAAATGATCTTAATGCAAATTTCTAGAATTTTGTAGAAACTAAAGAAACTCAAAATTTTCATTTTACCTAGGTTATTTCGTAATTGTTTTTTGAAACTATATCCTTTCTGAACTAATTTAAAAATTTCTGGATTGAGATTGGATGGGGCACACGACCCTCCATCTGTCCTTGACAGTTCATAATTGTGTGAAATTACTAAAAAAAATCCCGAAAATTAAAAAGTTCTCACCTTTTCGATAGCTTTTTTCAATCTTTGTAGTTGTCTTTGAAGTAGTTTGTTTTGTTCGATTAAGATTTTTTGTCTTTGTTCCAGTCGGTAATCGTGGATTTCCGTCCCGACCAAAGTCCCCATACTTGCCGGAGTCTTGGACAGCATTCCTACTTCCGCATCGTTGTACAACGGAGTAGAAGTGGTCCTAGTTGCCGGAGGGATCGGTGGTCTATTGGACAAGCCCGTAGGCAATGTGCTGTATCCAGTGAATGTTTCTCCAGCAGGTTCGAGGTCGTGGATCGTGAATCCAGTCCCTGCAGAACTTCTTCTTCTTTTGTTGAAGGATATTGTCGATGAAGGTCTTCGATGATCAGGACTACCAGTGCCGAAAGTGTTCAAAGTCAGTCTGGAACGAGTTACTTGAAGACTTTGCCTGAGGGAACGGTTTTCGTTTTTGAGTTTTTGAAGAAGATTGTCGAGTTCGTCTTTTTCCATTTGTTCCACATTCAAAACGAGTTGGAGGGGGCTTTTGATCGGACCAGGAGGATGAGGTTCGGAAGCGGTTTGTGAAATGACCGATTTCGAACGTTCTTCTAAAAAAATTCAGAAAATTACCACTTTAAAACGAAAAATGCCAAAATTAAATCTATAATAATACTGAATATTGAATTTCAATATATGAATACAGAATTTCGATATATGAAACTTCTTATATTAATAACTTTTTAATTATCGGTTTCCCATATATCGAAATCCCGTATTCATATATTACTTTTCGTTTTTTAGTGTGTTTAAATAGGAATATTTGTAGATTCATGATTTTGAAACGATTTTTTTTATTAATTTTAAACTTACTTTGTTTCTTGTGGAGTCTCGCAGCGAATAATTGAATATGTCTGTGGATGATTTCTGATTCCGGATTTGTCGGGGCAGTCCTCCTAGTTTCGATGGGTTGGCCTTCGTAGACAGTCTCCAAAGGCAGATATCCGCTTTTCTGGGTCGTGTTTCGAAATTTGTTCAACAAAATTCTTCCAAAATCTTTCAAATCATCTTTCGAAGTTGTCTGGACGCAGTATTCGTAAATAGGATGTCCGAGTTTGTGATTTTTCGAAGTTCTTTGAGAAAAAAAACAATTTTGACAAATATCGTAATTTATGCATTTCATGCAGCGATACCGTAATCCGACCAAAGGATACATTTTGCAGACGTTGCATTTGGCCTAAAATCGTGATTAATAAATCCTCCCCAAATAAATTTACTTCATGTTTTAAATTTTCGCTGTTGGCCAGACGATGAAGGACAGGAAGCCAGATGAAACTTTGAGGTTCCATTTTCAGCCACTTCAGAAAGTCGTCGATGGATACTGTACTTGGGAAATGGGATAACGAAAAACAAGATCTGACAGAAGGTTCAATGTTACTTCCACCAAAAGCAGCAGCTTCTCCGAGGAATTTCGGGATCTGGATAAGTTCGTAAAAAAGAATCGCGAGTTGTTTGTGATCAGCGGCATCGTTGGCAGAAACTAATTGGAAAAGATCTGAAATTTTCTTTATTAAATTAATCATATTCAAAATTTCGGAGTTATCAGATTATAGAAATACTTTAAAATTATTAATGATGTAGAAAAAATTAAGATTTATATTTGAGCAATATCGGTTGCGATCAATGTCGAAGTCAACATCGAAATCAAATTGAATTTCTACACAATCGAAGAAGCCGGTCTGCCGGAATGTTGCGGGCAAAGTGCGGATTTTACTTTGATTTCGAAATTTTTGTAAATGAAAATATACAAATATGGACTCGTCTGCCGGAATGTTGCGAGCAAAGTGCAGATTTTATTTTTATCTTAATTTAGACTGATCTAACAAAATATTGCGGGCAAAATGCGGATTTTATTTTTATCTTAATGTAGATCGATCTAACAAAATATTGCGAGCAAAATGCAGATTTTATTTTGATTTCGAAATTCCCGTAAATGAAAATATACAAATATGGACTCGTCTGCCGGAATGTTGCGGGCAAAGTGCGGATTTTATTTTAACTTTGATGTCAACCTCTATAAATTTCGACACAAATTTTTTAAGATTTTTTTTCTAAAGACAGAGAAATAATCAATATACAAATTTTTTTAAATTGAAAAAAGTGATTTTTGGAAAAATTTTATAAAAACTCACATTTATATTTTTCGTCCAATTTGGCTTTGCACAAGACCACCAGAGTCACTTCGAAGCTCAGAATCCTCGTCACGGCATCTCGACAAGGATCGTAAATGTTAAAAATTAAATTCATCGTCAAATCCACGGCGAGGATAACGGATTCCACAGGGAGCAAATCCGGATGTCTAGAATGGATGTCTTCAAACAAGGGCAACAAACACATCGTCATTTCGTCCGTTTTTATTGTTTCTGTATAGGGTCGATTGGAGAATTTCCTGAGGGCTTTTTTGAGGTCCTTCAATTCCACGAGATCAAGACAAGCGGTTTTCTGGATCGCCCGCAGCTTCATCGCCAGTCGGTAAGCGCAGAATTTCACTTGGTTGAAGGTAGCCAGATTTTCCATTACAGTAACGAAAGAAGGATGATCCCATTGGGTGATTTTGTTGACATGACTGAAAAATATATTTTTAATGAATTTTTATAAAAGAAATTTTCCCGCGTTTTGGCGTTTTGTAATTTCTTGCCAAAGACCCAAAAACGTTATTTCTGGATATCCTAAAACATATCTGATGGAAAATATTCTAAATGATGATTTTTAGAATAGTTCTACAACGAAAAATTCAAAAATTAATTTTCGCGCCATTTTTGGCGTTGCGTCACTTTTTCGCCAAAATGCTAAAAATATCAAATTTTAGTGTTAAAATCTATTTCGAACTTTAATATATAAAAAGTACTTTCAAAAAACTATATTCCTACTGGAAAGTTCAAAAATTAATTTTCGCGTCATTTTTGGCATTGTGTCACATTTTGTCAAAATTAGCAAATTGTCCCAGAACGACTTACTCAATGTAATACGGTAGCATATTTGTCTGTGAAACAGCCCTCTGCCAAGGTGCCTTGACACTTCCGATCATGAAGTGCTCGCTGGAAGGTCCGAAGTTCTTCAGTGCCCGTTCGATGGCCTCTCTTCTGTTGTTGACTTCTTTCTTCAGTTTCCTGCACCTTTGGTTGACTGCCTGGACTTGGGCCCTCAGATGAGAACTCAAGGCGATATTCTGGGCTTGAATCTTGCCAGAACAGTCATTCACGTCCTCTACTCTGACTTCGCCCTCGGTTATCTCGTGGATCAGGATCAAGGTCTCTGCATGGGCATCCTTCAGTTGATCCAATTGAAGTTTTTCCACAGGTTTGCATTTGTCCACTTTCGCTTCAAGAGACGACAAAGTAAGCAAAGCTTCAGCCAACGCCGTATTCAAGTCAGAAATCTCCCTGTGAGCGCCTCTGACGACTTGTCCGAGGAGTTCGAGTTGTTCGACGAAAGAAATCCAATCTTTTTCCAACCTATCACAATCAGTTTGCATTTTGTATCCTTGAACAAATTCTGCTTCTCGTTTTTTTTCAGAGTCTTCTTTATGAGAAAAGATAAAATTCGTCTGGAGAGTAGGTCGGAGGTCGTGTCTCATCAAGTACGCCCGGACGTTGGTTAAACAAGCATCTACTTCTTTTTCTTTCGATTCTATCACGGTTTCAAGGTCCTAAAAACAATAAAAATCGATATATGAAATCTTCTTCGAAAACAAAATAATTTAAAACACAGTTTTCGTGCGTAAAAATTAATCTTTCATATATTATTTTTATATTTCTAACCTAATAACAACCTTCAGTACTCATTTCATCTTGATTTCATATATAAAATTCAACTTTTTTATGTATCATTACTTTTGAAAATGAATTTTCATATATCAAAATCATCTATTCATATGCTATTTTTGTCTTTTTGCTATATTTACCATGTTAGAAATCATCTTTACATATATTTTATATATGAATTTCAAATTTCCATATATGAAAATTACTTATTCATATGTTATTTTTGTCTTTTTGCTATATTTACCATGTTAGAAATCATCTTTACATATGTTTTATATATGAATTTCAAATTTTCATATATGAAACCAACCTTTATAACTTGACTTTGTCGTTGAATACTCGCAGGATCTCCAACGACTAGTTGTTCTTGCTGTAATTTCTCCGTGTGTTCAGTTACCCAACTCAATAACCTAGCTAATTCTTCTTCCAATTTGTCGTGTTCGTTTTGAGCAGCAGTTATCCGATCACTCAGAACCTTGTTTATCGCGTTCAATTGTTCCCACAAGGATCTGACTCGATTCAACCTCGATTTCAGTTTCTGTTTCTCTTCCGGAATGTGCAAAGAATCAACAGCATTATTTCCTACACCGTTGATTAATTCGAAAACTTCTGAATGAGCTTCGATTTCCGCGTTGAGTTCCTGTTGTTGAGAAACAAAATCTTTTAACGCAGCTGCATCGATGAGAGTAGCGTTCATCTGAGTTAGTTCTTCGATTCTGTCGTTGACGTTCTTGAGTTCGTCATCTAGCCATTCTTCGAAAGTCTGAAGAGCATGATCGAAGTCTTCCCTGGAGGTCAAACTAGCCTCGAGCACTGCTCTTCTGATACGTATGCTGAAAAGTAAAAGTAATTTTTTAAAAATAACTTTAGAGAACTGTTAAATGATGAAAATTAATATATGAAGACCAAGTTTCGATATATGAAAGTTCGTTATTAAAGTTGTTATGTAAAAAGTTCTTTTCATATGTCGAGTTTGAAATCTCATATATTAAAATGCGTTTTTAAGTTAAACCGACGTGAAAATAACTTACTTGTCGTTGAATTTCGTCCACAATGTGTTCACAGTACTCAAAGCATGGGACATTCGATGACATTCATCTTTTCTAAATTGTTTTAACAATTCCGCTCCAGAATTATTTAATCCTTCGATTTTTTCTCTGATTCCGGGTAACTCAGAAAACAGTCTTTCGATGACGTCAAGTTCGTTTCTTAACTGTTGTTGATCGAGTTTCGTGGCCGGTTGTCCTTTTTCCAAAATGGATTTTCCTTCATCGAGCCAATTTTCGACAGAAGTTTTCGTGCTCAAAAATCCAGTAACTTGAGAAATTAATTTTTCCAATTCAATTTGTCGTTGAGTACAGATTTGACCGACTCTGTTGGCTTCAGATTCTGCTTTGTCGGCTTTTCTAAGAAGTTTATCAGAATCTTCGTCGATGGACTCGTTGCGAAGTCTGTCGAGTTCTTGTCGACGGATTTTCAATTCATCAGCATTATTCTTAAAAAATATTTTTAAAAACAATAATATTCAAAAATTAAAGTTTAAAATTTTTTAAATTCGGTCTCGAAACGAAAATTATTTTTGAAGAATTTTTATAAATAAATAATAAAAAATAGTTTAAAAATAAAATTTCCGTTTTAGAACATATTTGTAGTAATATTTTGGAGATTTTTGAAGCAAAAATTTTTTTAAATTACTGTATTTATGAATAAAATGAAATTTTGAAGATTTTTCAAAAATTTTAAAAATTGATTATTGTGTTTTAAAAGTAAAATTTTGGAGATTTTCGAAATAAAAATCGGAATTCGTTACTGTACCTGTAGTTTATCTGCTATGTTGTAGATTTGAGTCAAGTCGCAGATATCCACAGGGTTGGTGGCCACTCTTTCCACTTCCTGAAGCCAGGTGATCATCTGGCCGATTTCCTGGCTGATCTGGGTACTTGACCTCTGTTCGTCCACCGTAGCCATCACGGGCTCGAAACCATAAGCATCCAGAGATTTTTCCATCTTGTTTCTACAGTAATTTTCCGACTAATTACCCATCTAAAATAAGTTTAACAATTAACAGATTTTTAAGATTTTATGTTGATCCGCGAAAAATCGATTAATGAAGAAAAAGAGGAAGCCGTTTGGAATGACTGGCGCTTAAAACGCTTTGGCGTTTATTGTGGCTTCCCGATCTCGGTCCCTTACACAAGGTTCCCTCCGGCAATTGCCTTAGTTCTCGTGAACTTGGATACTGGATTAGGGGAAACAAGTGTCAGTTCAGGATTAATAAATCTCACAACGAAAGTTTCAAGTGAATTATCGTTGTTACAAAAAAATGAAACAAATTTTCCGAAATTTCAGAACCATCCTGTCACTAAAATTAGAAATACGTATTTTTTACGAAATAACTTCGAAACGAATTTCTGGAAGGTTTAAAAACTAAAATAGCCTAAAATTTTGGTTTTAAATGATAGTGATCATTTCGTAGTTAGTTATAAAAATCATAAATTATTTTTACGAAATGGTCTCGAGACGAATTTGTACAAGGTTTAAAAACTAAAGTGACCTAAAACTTCGGTTTTTTACTATGATTATTTCGTAAACAGTCACCTATGATAAAAATCAAAAACGGATTTTTGTACTAAATGATCTTAATGCAAATTTCTAGAATTTTGTAGTGTTGGATTGCGCAACAATTTTGTAAAAGTTGTTTTGTATCTCGTGCCTTCGGTTCAATAAATCAATTTTATATTTCTCGCGTCTACATGTGGATCAGGAACCCCTAACCACGATCTAACAGCATTTCTTGGCAATTTCAGTTACCGTACTTCCATCGTTAACGACATCGATGGGATTACGGTAGTTTGTGAATTTTTTATTTCCAGTACCAACTTCCAAAAAATATCTTGATTTTTCTGAAATTTAATTACTTTTTTTAAAATATCGAAATTATTATTTTTTTCATAATTTTTTAAGATTTATGATTTTCAATTTTGCTCAATAACGATATAAAAATTACTTAGATGTCATCTGAAATGTGGTTTTTTGGACAGGGAATTGAGAAAATTTAATCACACTTAATTGAACGACGACTCAAGGATGTTTGAAACTGTCAATCAGTTTTTTGATCTTTAGAAACAAAGAAATCAATCAAGCAGGTCTTTCTTAAACTGAAGCCGATCGCTTGCCAGCAGGCCGCGTGGCGCAATGGTCAACGCGTCCGCCTACGGAGCGGAAGATTGTAGGTTCGACTCCTGCCGTGGTCGAGATTTTTTTCGTTTCTTCACCTTGACATATGGATAAGTCAGAAATCAGTCAGAACAAATGAACTCGCGCCATGTGCAATCCGAGAAAAGGAAAACGGAGTCGTCATATGGGAATAAAATATTGAAGGAGAGCACTGAAAATTGGCGCCCATTTAAAGTTTCCTCTAAGGAAATAAATTTCTTTAGATTAGTCGAATTTTTTGAAATTTGTACTTTATTAATAGCAAGAATATCAAAAACCAATATTCATCGATGGATTTTCTGTAATCTTGATTTTCCATCGGTGCAGGCAACAGCTGAAAACAAAGATAACTGGGGTTATGCAGAAAGCGTCTGTGTAGATAACGGTGCTCATCTTATTTCTGTTCACAGTACAGCAGAGAACAATTTTGTTGTAAATTAAATAACCAGCATTTCAATTAGTATTCGTAAATTTAGATCTTGTCCAGGAAGGCGATCCTTGTAGAATCAACGAAAGAAAGTTACCAAGTAGTAGCACAACGTTTCCATCGTTCTGTTTACACTGTAAGCAAACCTATGAAGAAGTACAGGATATATGGCACTGTGGAGCGTCTAGATGGGAGTAGAAGAAAAAGAAAACAATGAAATATGCAGATCAGATTCTCAGAAGAATGTCTATTGAAGATCCATGAGTAGTATATGGGTACGCCTGGCGCCTTGCCAACACCCCCCTTCCCTCCTCCGAAGGATACGAGATATTTACGTATGATTCCAGCAAAATATTTTATTTTTATATGAAATGACACTGGAGAACTCGTATCTCTCCGGAAGGGGTTTGAGTTATTTTTATGCAATTCAGCCAATTTTTCTTGATTATAAATGTTTATTAACAAACCATTGACAAATTACGACATTACACATCTAGCTAAAGGATTAAAGATAAAAAATTTTAGAGGGGTATTTATGAGGGACACACTTCCGGATAAGTTTAATGATGTAGAGTGTGAAGTTGTAAATTTAGATGAAAGTGGAAATAAAGGGACTCATTGGTCTGTTATTATAAGAATAAAGAAAAGAGTTATTACTTTGATTCGTCAATTGAATTATCAACCTTTCAAATTCAAAAACATGCTTGTAGTGTCTATTGATCTGTATCGACTCATGAGGAATTGGGCGTTTCCGCATCATTCCGAACAGTGGGATAAAAAGATCAAAAAACTCTTTGCATGCTGTTAGCTTTATCTGTGACCAAGGAAACAATACTTGCAAATATTATATATCATGCTGAAAATGCCAGAAATTATGCTGACCAGACCTTCTACTTCGAAACCTGTCAGATGTTCATATCGAATCTCGGGAGAGAATTCAAGCCATGTTTGACAAATTTCTCCAATCTCAGTGTTTTGTCTGAAATAGGTAAATTAAAATGAAATATTACGGTAGATTAAGAATGACAAAAAATTGATTTAGAGAACGTCGAGAACGTTTTTCTATATGGATTTTAATACTATGAAATGATTTTTATAACTAAATCAGGAACGTCACAAACTTGAAAAATCATGGTTACATAAAGATCAAAACTCACTTGTAATTGTCGCAATTCTCGACACAGTGAAAATGAGTAGAATTTATATGAACGAAATCAAGACAGAGACAATCATTTTCCTCAACACTAGTTCCAAAAGATGTGCAAGTCATACAGTAAGGATGACAATATTTACAAGTCTGAAAATAAAAAGTTCACAATCAAAAAATAGAGTTGCTAAACTTACTTCGTCCAGATCCAGGAATTGACTTTCTCTACATTCTGTTGGATTTCCTTCAGATTGGTTGATGAACAAGAAAGTAAAGGAAAATGAAACAGACTATAGAAGTATTCATTTTCATAGTAAGAAGGTGAAATAAATGTTTATATCTGAGTACCTACACCAACTAAGTCGTAAATGGCAATGGTGACAATTTATCAAGTCTTTATATTAGTTTGAGTGATACTTAATCATATTTTCGAGATGCCTTATTCATGTTTGATAACACCGTCTTTGTTAAAAAATAAGATAATTATTTTTTAACTTGCAATTTAATGATATCATTGGTGGGAAACATTTATTTCATTGAAAGGAGGGAAAAATGAACAATGAAAATTCTCTTAATTAATAAATGACGATTTTCATTCTAGAACTAACATCCAGTGATTGAACTTTTGAATACTCATTTTCACAAGAGTTTTTGCATAAAAAATACAAAACATGAGTTATAAAGTTAGATGGTTATTCAGAATAACGGTTCGGGGCACATCTAATTTCATTACAAAAATTATTTATCAAAAATGACTTATCGATAGACAACTATACGACCTAAAAAGGAGTAGTGTCTCTATCCATAATATCTTTTTCTCATTGATCGGAAACTGATTAATCATACAAAGTTTACTGATAATTTCCTCTTATTTTCTACTATAAAGAAAAAAATCATGAGACTTTTCTTAATTAATAAATGACGGTTTTTATTTTACAACTAATATCCAATGATTCAATTTTTGAGTATTTTTTCCCACAAGAGTTTTTGCATAAGAAGTATAAAATAGGAGTTATAAAATTGGATAGTTATTTAGAAATTAAAAATAAAATAAATACAAATGATCAAAATAATAATGATGAGAAAAACAATAAATCCTCAAGTAATAAAATTGAAAATATTTTTATAACATGTAATTTAATTGAAGATTGTTACGTTAATAAAAAGATGTTTAATTCAATTTATAGGTTTAGACCTAATAATGAAATAAAAATAGAACCAAACAATATTATTTATTATGAAGTAACTAACAGACCAAATAAAATAAATTTAAAATTAGTAGATATTAACAATAATTTGATTGATTTTGAGAATATTAACATTTATATTGAATTGAATTTGAAAGAAGTATCCAACAAAGTTGAATGAAAACTTCAAAGAAGTTGAGTATCATAAGGAAACTTTATTATTTTCGGTATGTGGAGGAATTGTCTTAAATCCAGAACCTGTTACATTTTTTCCTACTAAGTAATTGATAAATTCTTCTTTTGTTAATTTCTTTTTTCTAGGCTTTTTTGAAAAAACATTATTTTCATCTTTATTTTGTTTATCAATTGTTTCATGATCAATATTCGATTTCCCAATTCTTTCGTCATCATTAATCGATGGCTCATTCATCTCATGATTCTTATCATCATGGACTTTGATCAGCTCGATTTTATTATTAATATTTTCATCTAATAGTTTATACTTATTATTTTTTCAGTCATCAAAAATACGAACACCATTTAAATTTTTAACTCTTGTTTAAAGAGAGAACAGATGCGAAATTAGTTAAACTCGGTTTTCTTTCAAGCTTAAGAGGTTTCATTTCTATTTTTTCACTAGATTCTTCATCCTCAAAAGAAACTAATTTAACTTCCGAAGGTCGTTGTCTAACGACTCTACTTTGATCCCTTTTATTTAAAGAACACTGTGGTGATACAATATAAATCAATGATCGAGCAATAAATACATAAATTAGTGTCGAAGCAATTGTTACATAAATTCTTCAATACTTCAACCAATACGATTCAAAGAGGTTATCCAAGTCATTTATTATTTCGTGAGGAATCGCTGAGTTCTGCTCATTTTCTTTCAATTCCACTTCAGCATTTGACATTTGTCTCATCTCATTTAGTAACTCTTCTTCAATGTCAGTTTTCACATCATTGAAGAAGTGTTCTTTAAAAATTACTTTAGTATTCAAAAACTGTAGGTTATAGTTATTCTTTATTTAAATATTTTTTAAATTTGAGAAATTATTGTTGCGGAAGCTAATATGATTAGTAATGACACCACCTTTCATATACCAAATTTTATCATTATATTTTTTAATTTTAATGGGAATAAAGCCTTTAATGTCATTTAAGTCAGTAAATTCAATCAAGTCATCATCGATTTCTTTACAGAATTTAACTTCAATGACAGCACTTTATGCTGGATTATTAATTACTTTAACATCAACCGCTGTATAATTTAAGACTTTTTGAATAAATTTCTTTGGATTTTCTTTTAATAAGATTTCTAAAATTTCATTATGATCATTGAACATTTGACAAAAAGTTTCTGTTAGGTGTCTCAATTGATTCTCAATGTAGTAAAAATGATGGTAGTAAAATATGTAGTACGAGGGGATGTCGATGGAGCGACATCTTGGGAGCTCCTTGATTAGGCGGAAAACTGTTGATTCCTACTATTAGCAATTACTCTTGTTTATCTTAACATAAGCATAAAACAAAAGAGGAAGGATCCTCGTTTGACCGAGGTCAAACACGGATCAGGTTGGAGTTGGAATTTCTCAAAGACTGACTCTCTAACACTTTAGTCTCACTTTACAGGCGTTGGCTGACTGGGCGGAACTTTGGGCATCCTGTCTAGGCCGCCTGCGGTTTAAGTCCGATCTTTGTGCCTACACATACAAGCTCAAACAGTAACGACTCCACCTCCATGTTTGAGAGTTGGGATTTGATATTGTTTTTTGTATCTATCACCTTTGGGTCTTCTTATCCAGTTTATTCCTTCATTACCAAAGAAAAAAAAAGTAGACTCGTCACTCCAAACGACTCTGCTCCACATATCAAAAGTCCAGGTTCTATGTTCAAGCACCCAGTTCAATCTATCCTTCGCATTCTTCAGAGATATTAATCCTTTTTTCGCACCTTGGCGTGCGAATAACTGAACTTCATTTAGTCTACGTTGAACAGTTCTAATACCAACAGTATCACTATCATTTGGACCAAAAACTTGTTGTTTTATATATGAAGCTGTTAACCGAGGGTTTGCACGAGCACTCATTTTGATCCAAAGATCAGCAAATCTTGAAGTTTTTCGTGATCGTCCAGACTTCCCACGTGGAATTAAGCTTCCTTGATTATGAAATTGCTTCACCCATCTAGAAACAGTGTTTTCAGGAATCATGAAACATCTAGCTACATCGCGCTTTTTTCTTCCTGAATAAACAGCTTGAACAACCTTGGTTTTAAAATCCAATGAATAGTATTTGTAGCAAACCATAGCTAAAATTATTAAATAAAGAAAAAAACACTAAATGACTAGCATTTACCACTAAAGAGAAACTAGAAAGAAAACTTCCAAGACTTTTGACGTGCCAAAAATGAATAAAGCTGCACTGCTCTCCAGGAGCACTATGCAGAAAGGTTATAACTGGTTGTATTTATATTAGTTGACAATACCTACGCAACACTAATCACTAATTATAATATTATTTATTTACAAAAAAATTATTTAAAAAATAAAAGACTTCCAAGACTTTTGTCGAAATCTGTACTTTGATGCATAATTCAACATTTGCTGTTTTTGAAAATGTAAAAATCGGCGAAAAAAATAATTATAATCGAAATTAAAAGAAAAGTTTGAATACTATCAAACGAAAAAGTTACCTCTCCCACTAAAATGGAGTTATATATTTTTTCTTTGGTATTGACTGTTCGAAAATGTCCATTCTACTAACCGAGTTATTTCTTATACCGTATTGTGAACCTGATGTGTTAATGTCACAATGAAGCTAGTAAAATGACAGTTTGTACTTTGTTTTGTATTTCCAATTATATTTTGTTTTGTATTCCTAATTACCAATACAAATACACGTATACAATTGGATGGAATATCATCGGTGTCATAATTTTGATAATATATTGTAAACAATCTAACGACATGTTTTTAACGAAAATTTACTGATCATGTGCAAAGAAACAATTAAACTGTTGGATTGTGTATGATCTATTTGAGCGCAAACCACACCGCGTTGGTCCCGAAGGGAAATACCCTGAGGACCAACGAAAAGCGTACGATTGCAGATTGGCGGCAATTTGGAGATTGCGCAATAATTGACATAGAGTTGTGTGTTATCTCGTGCCTGAGGCCCCAATAAAGTTGTTCCCATATATTTGTATCTACACGCGAATCCGGATTCCCCAGCGACGATCCAACAGAATGGAAAACAGAAATTAATTTTTACATTTTTTCAATAAATTTCAGAGATACCTGGCAGATTTCCCCAAAACTTTGTCTACTACTTTGTAATTTTTTCCAGAAGTTTTAGACAAGGAATTTGATCTATAGAAAGATTATTTATTCTTTTTTAACTTTCAAAAATAACTATGTATTTTGTGCTGATTCATGAAATCATGAGTTGAACAATTTATATCATTTTCCAGATATTTTGATAGATAATCGAGTTAAACTTATGTCTATCTTTCAGCAAAAATAACAGATTCTTTAGATTTCTCATCTATTGTTTTTTATAAAATTATGATAACTATAGTTAAATAAACACAATTTTCATTTTCAATAATTCAAGGTAGAGGGATGCTCACTAGTATTAACTTTATGTTCCTTGGTATTCACATCTGTAATTGCGATTTTTCTCGAATGGAAGCAAAAAACATTGACGAATTCGTTTTTCATAGTCTTATTGAGTAGGGCATAAGATATTCCAGGGGCTCCATGACTCAACTGCCAAGCAAGTTCTACCCAAACAGCAACCCAAGGTGGAGTCGGCACAAACTGTATATAGACCTAGAAATGAAATCGGTAAAACAATGGTTTCAACGAATAATCAATCTAAGATTACTTGAAACAGTAGCGCAAAAGAGTGATTTTTTCGTTTAGGAACTGCTCATTCAGTTCCATTTTTTATATATTAAAAATCCAATCAAAATAGTACTATTTTTCGTTCGTTTTTGTATTCCTACAATCTGATCTATGTTTCTACAAAAAAAAGAAAACCGAGCTAAATTCAATTTAAATACAAAAAAGCGAGCATTCAAGAATTTCTAGACGGAAAAATCACTCTTTTGTGAAACTTATCAACATAACAAAGGGTTAACTATTATTTCTATTTTTAAAAATAAAATTACATAAACGACAGTAGTAATGAAGGTCCCGGTACATATCAAGGTGCATTGGATAAATGTCTGTCTCTGAACTTACTTATCATGACACGGTTCCCTGACTTTGCACCTTGAATGGAAGATATGAACAAATAAAGAAGAATAGGCAACGTTGAGCACAATCAGAACAGTAATATTATGAATTGTGTGCCCAATGTGAGGATACTGTAATTGCAAAGTAGGGATATTAGAAAACTACAATTAAGTTAACTTACATGTTCAGTATCGACAGTGCCATTTCTCTCGGGAGTTCCCACAAATGGATCGAAGAAGAAAGCGTACATATTGAGTTGAAGGTTGAAGTAGTGTGGAAGAAAAACGTAACAATGAATAAAATGACACAAATCATCAACCAAATAAGTGTTTTCTTCCCACCGAAACAGTTTTCTGTCCGAGTTGTGGATTGATTAGGTCGATGCAACGGTTGATGGCGAGAAGCATACATGTTGCAGACCCGCTGAACCAACAAGTTAAGGCAAGACCCCCAGCAATGTAGTTAACTGTGGAGCCATACAGTGGACCATGCCAATGGCCGTTGCGTACCCGCAATAAAAGCCCCTATTGGGATCTGATACAGTCAATGATTCGAGGAAGAACATTATCTGAAACAGAATATCTATAAAAGGAAGTTTTTTTTATTAGAAAACTCACCTTGTAGCAAGAGTACTTCATAAGATCAGATTTGATAAACACCACCATGAATGGGAATAATAAGACCATGTATATGGTTCCAATAAAGGCATAAATAAAGCCCAAAGAATATTGGATGTCCTAATTCCTCCATTGTTCATAACTTCTTCCAGAACAGTTGTAATACTTAGCAATATACTCCGGATTGAACAATAGGGCATTCATTGTTCTTTACTGATATTCAGAACAATACATAGCACTTATATATAGCTACAAGTATGTAGGGTAATGCTCAGTCTTACCGAGGTGCCATAGACACCGCCAATCAAGTAAGTTTGCTATGAGAACTGCCCTTTCATTTTAATTACACAGAAAGAAATATACTGTGTTTGTGACATATTAATACAGCAGAAACCTACAATTTTTGCACAAGTCGTAAGAGGAACTTTATGAAGTAATAGAATTTTCGTTAAAGGAAAATATTCATGTACCACATTTTCACAATGCTTCTATCTCATTAAGGGAAGTATTTATCTGAAATGCTAACACTTCTTTATTAAGTCCTAATTTCTGCACTTTAGCCTTTAACATTCCTAGAGTAAGTTTATAACAATGATAACTATTTATAGAACTTTAAATGCTGATTGCAACTTATGCAATATTTGTAGAAAATTTCTTGGTTTGATACATGAGTTATTGCTTCAGAAAGTAAGTCTTAATCAGATCTCAAAAACTTCATAGCTTGATTGGCAGAAGATACAGCAAAATGCAACTTTATTGACTTTGATATGAAAGTTTTCTACTTGTTAATTGATATGTTAATCGTCTGCTTTTATCAATTATAGACTAAGAATGTGATAATTTCACCGGTACTCTCAACGTGATCTCAATTTAGTTTCTCCTATAATCTTTTAAGGTACGAATTAGTTAACTTCTTAACTTAAAAACAACACTAATTACACCTTTCAATAATAATGGATAAATTTTTAAAATATTTCTTTCTGAACGTAAACCAACATTCAAAATAATAAATAA